>JBAMBJ010003840.1:0-42727 GCA_037043495.1 Drosophila recens
AAATTAATAGAAGAGGTGCAACACAGACCGATCCTGTGGGATCTAACCTCTTTTAGGACAATATAAGTGGTCATTAATCCCATAATTAGGGTATTAGTTGCTACCAATTGTCTTATGACCGTATTGTTCATTTTCATTCTTCAATTATTTTCAATTTAATTTAATTGATTTATTTTGTTGTTTATTTATTTTATGTGCACAGTTGACGCAACAGTGTGACCACAGCAGCATAAGACCAACAATCTCTCAACTTTTTAGTGATTTTTGGTATTATGCTGTCACACTGAATTCTGTAAGGTCCGACATCAAAACATCGAACATTTTGAGCTTCCAAAATATTTTCAACTACTGGATATTATGCTTTATCAAAGAATTCTAAAATAAGTTTTATTTAATTAATAATTTTACGCATATTAATTTTTACTAACTAATTTTAACAATTGGAATGCTAACAACAAACTAGTAAAGTAAATGAAGATTACTTTTAAACTTTAAGTAAACCTTGACCACAATGCAACCAGTAATCAGTGAATATTTCAACTTGCATCTTGCAACGTTATAACATACATACATATACAGTCGTCGGATAAAGTATTTTGACAAAAGTAAAGCTAAATCTTCGCGTAATTTGAACTTACTTTATGTTAAGTTTGGCATCAATGGAAAGGCCATTAAAATTCCGTTTGAATGATACAAAACTTTCCTTAATCCATTAAGTACCCATTGAAAATTTTGAATTTTTGTAAAAGTCTACTGTTTTGACTTCTTTCCTCGATTTTCTAAGAGTGTCTGAAAAAAAAATTTTCAAAAATCTCTTCGCTAGTATTTTTAATAATTTTTTGAAAATTGCTAAAAATAACTATTTTAACCCATTTTGCCTACTTTTCATACAAAAAGTGGCTTTTAGGCAATTTTCAAAAAATTAATAAAAATACTTGCGAAGAGATTTTTGAAAATTTTTTTTTTTAGACACTCTTAGAATTGTATGAAGAATTTTTTTGCATCAAAATATTTTTTGTAAAAAATCGAGACAAAAAGTCAAAACAGTAGACTTTAAAAAAATTCAAAATTTTCAATGGGTACTTAATGGGTTAAGGAAAGTTTTGTATCATTCAAACGGAATTTTAATGACCTTTCCATTGATGCCAAACTTAACATAAAGTAAGTTCAAATTACGCAAAGATTTAGCTTTACTTTTGTCAAAATACTTTATCCGACGACTGTATATAGCTTAAAACGATTACGTCCCCTTCTCAACACAAAAAAACGTGACAAGTGGTGAGAATCCATGCCGATTTCAATTTATTGTGTCTAGCGTGAGCAGACAGATTTTGATATAACTACATAAGTGTTGACATTTTGTTGGATGCTGTTATAAAAAATAAAATTATATACATTTTACAAATTTACGCACTTAAGTTGGCGTCGTCCTAATTTTGTGTAAGCTTTGCACGTGCCTTTTTAAATTAAAATTTCTATTAAAAACCATCGGGCAGTGCTCACATTTAAAGAGACGATCGCCAGAATGAGACTTTAAGTGCTCGATTAAAGACTTATCCCTCTTAAACACTATGTGACAGTACTTGCATTTATAGAGACATTTGCTAAAATGAATAAGTTTGTGTCTTTTCAAAATTAGTGAAGTTTTAAACGCCTTGGAGCAGTCGTCACATTTGTATGGACGTTCATCCAAATGAAACACACTGTGCTGTTTTAAGCTCTTTTTGGTTATAAACACCTTAGGGCAGTGCTCGCATTTGTGGGGGCGAACACCCGAATGGGCCTTGAGATGCGATAGTAAAGTAGTATCCCTCTTGAAAGCCTTTAGACAGTACTCGCACTTAAAGGGCCGTTCCTCAAAGTGAATCACTGTGTGCCTATTCAAAATTTGTGAGGTCTTGAACGCCTTTGGGCAGTGCTCACATTTATAGGGCCGTTCGTCAGAATGAATGACACTGTGTTGCTTTCGATTTTCTTTGGTTGCAAACGCCTTAACGCAATGCTCACATTTGAAGGGCCGGTCGATGGTAACAGTAGTAGGAGTAGTAAATGCGCGTTCTTCAGAATGAATCGCTGTGTGCTTTTTTAAGCCTCTTTTGGTTTTGCACGTCATCGGGCAGTGCGTACACTTGAAGGGTCGTTCGACAGAATGTTGTTGCCTGTGCTCTTCCACGATTTGCAGTTCATCTTCTTCCATAAATTCGTTTGATTCTTCTGTTGTTAAGTCTTCTTCACTGTCGTCCAAGTAATCTTCATCCACAGTTACATGTGCTTCTCCAAAGTTATCCTCATCCACAGAGTAATCTGGCATCGGTTCTATGCTGACCTTGACTAAAGTATTTTCAGCAGGGCACGAGTCGCCTGTGATAAGATTATCGATATCGGGCTTCTGATCACAATCGCTTAGGATATCCTTAAAATATTTCTCGCTTTGTTCGCATCTGAACTTGAAAGCAAATGCATTCTTAGCAGCCGATTTGCAGGGTCCACATATGTTTTGGGGCAATGGATCGAATTCCCTTATTTCACAGTTGGTAAGACATTCCAGCATTACAATCAGGAGGGGCTCACCATCATGTTCTCGTCCGGCAAATATACTTTCCAATGTGGTGCAATTCCATGTGCAGAAGCGGCAAACTTTATCCATTTCGTACATTGTATTTTTTTCCATTTTATTTACATATAAAGACTAGCAAGTTCGCAAGGGAGCAATTGAGCAGCTGAGCAAGTGAACAACTGAGTAATCGGAGTGAGTTGACTCACCTACAAAAAATGAACAACGTAACATGTTCTCCTAAATGAGCAGTGCTTACCCAACACTAAAAGATTTAAGCCCGCTCAATCATGTGTTTGTAAAATATAATCGATACCTTTTTGAAGCATATCTTGATGCTAACTCAATGAGAATACCAATATTTTGCAATAATAATAATATTTAAATATATATTCATTGTTTTAAAAGAAACATTGTCTTTATTTACAATATTTCAACTTGCGCCATTTTGATCGATAACATTGAAAACTAATTGTGTGCTCCGATCACGGTTGCCACAATTGGCGTTTTTGCGCCAAAACTGGCTCTTTTTTTCCTGTTGGCGCAATGGCACTTTATTTTTCGATTTGGCTCTTTTTGTCATCAGTTCAGAATTAGTTATTTTGTATAGTTTTAGGTTGAAGTACATATTTATTTTTATTTAATAGCATAATCACTAAATTAGATAAAAATGTGATATGTGTTATTACTTTAAGTGTTTGTGAACGAAATATTTTTATTTAAGTAAATGCAAAAATAAAATGAACTGCAAAAAAAGTTTTGGCTCTTTTTTAGTCAATTTGGCTCATTTTTTGTCTGTTTTTGGCTAAATCAGATATTTTTAAGTGGCAACCGTGGCTCCGATAGTAAAGCAACAATCGGTAGCCCTCACAATGTCAACGTTCTCTGTGAATGACTGCACAATTTAACAAAAGCCGAAACAAACTGAAGACCGCATTTAAATTCAATATGAATCCCTTGGATAAAATACACGCACTGGATGAAATTGAGAAGGACATACTACTCTGCATGCAAAGCGCAGGTAAGTGTAAATTGAGTAGGTAATCGAATAATGTAATAATAATCTGAACTATCTATCAACAAGGTCTGGCACTGCAGGAGCTTGGCAAGGAGAAGTCGTCGCAGAAAAGCGCCGAGACACAGTCACAACAGTTCCTGAAGAGCTTGTCCAGCGTGGAGTCAAAGCTCTCTGAGCAAATTAACTACCTCACACAAGTATCCACCGGACAGCCGCACGAGGGTTCTGGCTATGCATCTGCCAAAGTGCTACAAATGGCCTGGCATCGCATACAACACGCCCGATCCCGTGTCCGTGAGCTGGAGGAGACTAAAGCAAAGCATTCCCATGCGGCGAGACAACAACAGAAGCGTCAACAGGAACATGCAGCTGCCCAGCAGCAGCAACAACAACAGGCAGCTGCAGCGGCGGCTCAGCAACAACAACAGTCTGCTGGTGCCGGGACAGGCGCTGCCGGAGGCTCGTCTGAAGGTGGGACGACAAGTGGCGGCAACACCGCTGGTGGTGCAAGTGGAGCAGGCGGCTTGGGCTCTGATGCTAGCGGAGGCATGCCAACCAATTGAGAATACATTTGAAGTAACATATACATAGGCACATAGATATTTTAATTAAAATTAAGTTAAATGCTCTACATTGTCTACCTTTGTGACTTGAGCTGTAGAGGAGGACGAAGTAGACGTGGTGCTGCTGCCAATGCCAAAGAAGTTCTGTTCACACACATAGCGCACACACTGTAAGAGCACATTACGCTCGTGTCTTATGTCCGGCTCCAGTAACTTGGACAGCATCGTGTTCTGCTTGGTCATCATACGCGCTCGCTTGTAGTTTAAGCCAAGAGCTCGTTTCTTTGGGGCAGGACGCTTGGCAGTTGACCTATTATTCGGCTTTGGCTGATCTGCTGTGGAAGTTGTTCCTTTAGCGGGTAATTCGAGTCCTGTTTTATCTGAAGTTGCTTCTGCTTTGCACTCAATTGGAGTTTTCTCTGGAGCTGCTTCAGTTTTGCGTTCAATGGGCACTTCTTCAGGTGCATCGTCATCAGAGCTACCTTCAGCTGCAGCTTCTGGCGACTGATGACTGCTTGCGTCAGCGTGAAAGTCTTCCGGCGCAGGATCATCTACAAGCTGCAATTCATTTTGGCTATCCACACTACACTTAGATTCTAGTAAAGTTTCAGGCATTGAATCATGCACTTCATTATCGCATGATTCATCCTCTTCGTCTTCTTCCTCGTCTTCTGTATCTGTTCCGTACATGCCCAGCAAGTTGCTCAGTGCATTAACCTCCGGTTTACATCTTTCCTTAACATGCTTGTAGTCTTTCATTCGACTGGTGCCGCCAAACATTCGTTGATCTGGAAGACTGACATTAACAAGCTTCTCTGGAAGTGGCTTCTCCTCCTTGAGTTTTGTCCCCTTTGTCTGCTGCTTCGACGGCTCTTTTTTCCTATCTTTCTTGTTTACATTGGTTCTCTGTCTTTTGTTTTGATTTGGATGTTCTTTGCTATTGGTTTGCTGTCGAGTGCGTCGACGATCTTCAGCCTTTCCAAAAGCTGCCTTAGACGCTTCTAAGCGTTCGCCTCGCTTCATTCGCTGTTCCTTTGCCCGTTTGGCAAGCTCAACATTAGCAGTCGTTGGAAATCTAAAAGAGAACATACTGAATGTATAGTCTTATACACTGATAACAATACTAACTTTTTGCGACGCTCCGCACGCCAAGCCGCAATATCCTCCTGCGTCCACACTTTCTTGACGGATTTGTACAAGCCTGTTATGTGATGTGCCTCAATATGTCGCTCCAGTATGCCGGCCAAGGCCGCAAAATCACAATCGTCAGCGGGACACGTTTCGTGCTGCTCCAAGTGCCGCCGCATGTCCTGCTCTGTGGCCAGTTCCATGCCACAGTTAGCACAATATTCGGGACGTTGCGGCGCATTGTAAATCGGCGGTGCGTCTGATATGGTTCTGCTTGTGCTGGGGCTGTTACTATTGCTCTGCAATTATTGCTCAATGATTAACTTGTTGTTAAATTTAAGGCGAACTTGTCAATTTACTTGTTGCTGCTCTGGCTTGAGATACCTTGCAGGCACTGTGCTCCCGCGCGCTCCATACATGGGCGGCGGCTGTTTGCTGCGTGGCAGTAACGTCATTCCACATGGCGTTAGGTAGTGCAAATTGCTTTTGCTTGGCTCCTTATTATTCTTATTGAAGTTTGGCGAGGGTAATATAAATTTTGGCTCCATCGCGGATTTTAAATTCAACATGTGCGCAGCGTCATAGAGGTGGAGAAACATTGAGTTTGCAAAACATCGGAACCTCGATATTTGGTAGGCCACTATCGAATGTTTTTATATTCAACACAAAATAAACAATCTTGATAATTACGAAACTCTAAAATATAAGAAGCTAAGAATTTTAAAATATTTTGAGAAATATGTTTAATAACAATTTATTTACAGATGAGATTTACAGATTTAAAACCCGTTTAAAAAATGCAAGTGTTCAGCAACCATCGGAACATTGAACACACCTCTAATCTTTTAGCTGTGTGGCAGCCTTGAGCTCCTAAAACACAGTGGCACGCCACAGAAAAAATAAAATTCAAATTTAATTATTTTTTAAAAAATGTGTTTTTTTTGGTGTTTTGCTTAATTTTGAAGCTAGAATTCTTAAAATTGCACACAAATTTTTTTATTTTTTTTTTTAAATTTTATTCAGAAATAATATACCAACTTCACCACGCGAAGGGTGACGCACACCAAACACTCTTTAAAATAAACTTCATTATTTTAGATAATTTATAATTTTTGCGGTTTATGTTATACTTATTGAATTATTATTGAAAAAACAAATTGAAAAATGCACATTCAAAATTTCGCGCCGCGGAAATTAAATTAGCGAAGAAAATAGGACTAACAACGCCGATAGCTATCGATAATTTCCGATATAAAATCAGCTGTTGTGACTGCAGACCAGTGTTGTGAAAAGAACGCGCACAGAAAACTAAAAGAAAGTGGCAAGTGTGCAATTCAAGTAAAACGTTCACAGGTACAACGCATTTGCGTTTAGCGTAGCATTAGAACAAAGTAAATACTCAAATCTTGCAACAATGCAAAGCGTGCTAAATACGGTAAAAGGCACAGCGCTAAATGTGGCCGAATATCTAACGCCAGTGCTAAAGGCAAGTACACAAACAAGTACAATTCCGAACCGAGCTGGGGATGAGCAACCATCGAGTCACAGTGACAGAGTTTTTAAAGAAAAGCATAATTCCCACCTGCTTTTGTTAAATGTAAAATGTAATAAGGCAATTTGCAACTGTATATATACTTGCATGTCTATGTACACGTTCAAAGCTAATTGACATCTGTTTAGTACGTGTTCTTTTTCGAATTCAGTGACTCGTGACGTGACTTAACAATTCAAGTGCTCATCTCTGGCTGGGGCGCTGTCGCCAGGGCGGCGCGTCAGACGGACGGGCGTCTGTTTTTCTGGGCACTTAAAACAAGACTAATCAATTTGCTTTTATTAGGAGTCGAAGTTTCGCGAAACGGGCGTTCTGACACCGGAGGAGTTTGTAGCAGCTGGCGATCATTTGGTGCATCATTGTCCCACTTGGCAGTGGGCGGCGGGCGATGAGAACAAAACAAAGCCATACTTGCCAAAGGGTAAACAATATTCACAACTAACACGAAGCGTACTTAAGCTGATTAAAATGTAGATAAACAATTTCTGATAACACGCAATGTGCCATGCTATCGACGCTGCAAGCAAATGGAGTATGTGGGCGAGGAGACGCTGGTGGAGGAGGAATCCGGTGACGGTGGCTGGGTGGAGACACATCAACTAAACGATGATGGCACCAATCAACTGGATGATAAAATATGCGAATTAACACTGGACGAGAGCAAGGTTTAATTATAACAATTTGTTCATTATCATCTGCATAATAATTGACCCAACCCCTTTGTTTAGGATGAAATGCACACGCCCGACAGCGACAAGTCCTCGGGGGCAGCTGCCATTGCTAACGCCGGGGAGGAGGATGAGGACGATGACGAGGCCATTGATATGGATGCATTTGAGGAGAGTGGCATGCTAGAGCTTGTCGATCCCGCTGTTGCAACCACATCGCGCAAACTCGAGGCTGATGCACAGTCAAACAGCCCGTCAGCAGCAGCAGCAGCTGCATCCTCGGCAGCGAATGCTGGCGAGTCGGCCACTGGTGGCGACTCCGTGCTGCATACGCGCACCTACGATCTGCACATCACATACGACAAATACTACCAGACGCCACGGCTATGGGTTGTTGGCTACGACGAGCAGCGCAAGCCGCTGACCGTCGAGCAAATGTACGAAGATGTATCGCAGGATCATGCGAAAAAGACCGTTACCATGGAATCGCATCCGCATTTGCCGGGACCCAATATGGCGTCGGTGCATCCCTGTCGTCATGCCGATATTATGAAAAAGATCATCCAAACGGTCGAGGAGGGCGGTGGCCAACTGGGCGTGCATTTATATCTGATCATCTTCTTGAAGTTCGTTCAGACCGTCATACCAACAATTGAATACGATTTTACGCAAAACTTTAACATGTCCTAAACGAAGTGGCTTAACCATCTTTGACAGCAATATAAAAACATAAATTATGAATTAATTATAAACAATACATTTAGACATCATAATAATAATAATAAAAAGTGCTAAGCTCCGGCATAGCGCAAACAAAAAAAACAAAAACAAACTGGATTAAGACTCATTTTTGTTCTTTTTATAATTACTTTTTATTACATTTTTGTTGTTTGTTTGTTTGTTGGTTGGTTGGTTGCTTGTTTTGAAACATCTCTGAGATGACATTTATGTATATGTTAACGTAACGTAATAATAATAAACATAATAATTATGCATTTAGTTTTTAGGTAGTTTTGTTTTTGCTTTTCTCTTCTAGTTAAATGATTTTCTTTACGCTGTTTCGCTTCAACAATATCATAAAACATAAAACAGGTGTATATATGTATGTGTGTGTGTGTGTGTTGCATTATACTTATTAAACTTTAATGTATATATTTTTGCATTTACTTGTTATTTCTTATTTTTTTGTTGTTTTTTTTTGTCTGTTAAATTTATTTTTATGTATATATAGATTTGCTTAATAATTAAAATCACTTTCATTTGCAATAACAGGTTCACATCGTAATCAATTTTACAATAAACATACCTAACGCCATTTGCCTATATAATTAAGACCCATTACACAATTTTTTTACTTCCTGCAGAACCCCATACTTAATGCTCTCTTTAAAGATCTAGATATAGTTATAGATATAGTTATACATACACACACTTATATACATTAAAATTTCATCAACTCTTGTTTTCAACAACAATATGCCGCCACTTACGTTAGACGTCGCAGCATATATACATAAATATCTTGATATTTATATATATAAATATATGTATGTATGTATGTGTAGCATATCCATGAACGTATCTTAAACCTTGGCCTATAGCTAACTTTCTTTGCTCTTTGCAATTTCATTTTAAATCATTTGAAATGATTTCTGTTTTTTTTTTTTAGTTAGTATTATTATTATAATATATTTTACAATACGTACAGAAGTTATATATACCATCTAGAAATCTTGATACATACATACAAACTATATGTGTATCTGAAAGTACGCTCTCTTTATACTCCTTTCCTTCTTTTTACTCGCTGCTTTCGCTGCCCACAATTCTTGCGTCTAACAATAATATTCATAACATTTATAAATTTAGATTTTGTTTTTTTTTACATTTTTAACAAATTTTATTACATGCTGCCTTTAATTATGCAATTTTACTGTGTGTCTGTGTGAGTGTTAATTATTTTAATTAATTTAATTTTATAAGGTACATTTTGTTTAAGCGCAATGCAAAGCCAAAAATCGGGGCGGCAAAATAAATTAAAACAAAATCAAATTTTAAATTAAACTTTAAACTCATTACTATGTAAATTAAATTAGAAAAATATATTTTTTTATGTATATAAAATAATATTCGAACCAAAAACCATCAAGCAATTTAATTTTAATGCCCAAAAAATAGAATATCCAATCTTATCTTTTCAATTTTTGTACAATTTGTTGCAATTTTCCTGTGATAATTGTAACTAACTACGCCCCCGCCACGCCCATGTGCGCCACCCATCAATTTTTGGCCATGCATCCAGTTTTCATTTAATTTCTTGCTTTCTATTTAAACTTTTCTTTTATTAATATTTATCAACATTTCTTTATGACATTTGAAATAAACTTGCAGTGAGCGCAAATTATAAAAAAAATGGAGAAAAATGCGATCTTAAAGATCGAAAAACTGTATCTCACAGATAAACTGATTTTTCTATTTTATAGAATAAGGTAATTTTTCATAAATATTACAAAATATATAAAAGGCAATAACAATGCTAACTGCAATTAAATTTAATTATTCGGCGAGCCGAATTTCGTTTGTCTATCCTTAGAACTTGAAATTAGTTTTGTTGCACATAAAAAATAAAATATATACATATACATGTACATGTATATATATGTGAATAATGTTTATGAATGGTTCTTTCTATTGTTTGTTTACTTTGTTATTTGTTTTTTTACATTTAAGCAGCTTTACACGCTTTAACATTTAAACAATAAAATTACAAACACTTTAAACGTTTTGCAGCTAAATTTAATTAAATATACATACATACATATATCGATAATGTGTATATATAATATAACTATGCTATAATTATTTATAATATATTTAAACACTTTTTTGTTAAGAGAATTTCTTGTATGATTTTTCATATTTGTTGTTGTTTTGCTTTGTTTTGTTGTAGTTGTAGTTGTAGGTAGTTGTTTGCATTGTTTCATAAACTTTAGACTTAAACACAAAATTAATAATAATTGATTTACATACATTTATAATAATTACACACATATCTCTGTGTGTAAATGTGTGTGTGTGTGTTTTAATTATTTATAATGAACACCTAAAATTTGCTTGGTTTTCTTTTCTTTCCTCTTTTTTATTTATACTTTGTTTTAGTTATTAACTTTTAGAGTAGACGCAAATACTATGCAAGACACTTGGCGCGAATAAAACGACAGAGAAAATCAAATTAATTAAAAAAAGTTGCTTAGAATTGAATTGATTATAAAATGGGATGGGGAAGTGTGTGTGTGTGTGGGGGGTGGGGGGAGGGGGACGCTTAAAATTACGCCAATTTCTTCACGTAAAAATAGATATACATATATACCATTTATATATATATATATATAAGTGTGTATAGTAGATTTATATAAAAATAAAATTTGTTATGCTCTTTTTTGATGTTATTTTCTAAAGAAAGTTTTTTTCTTTGCACTTTCCACAATTTTGTTGTTGTTGTTGGTTTTTTTTTCCTTTTTTTTGTTTGTTTTGTTTTTTGAATTGCTTTATCAGAGGACACGACTAAAAATTAACACGAATTAATTTAAGACGAAATTAATTAATTAATTAATCAATTAGTTAAACATACGCCTAAAGCTAGTCATTAACATAATAATAATTAATTAACATTGAATCAACAAATATATGTGGTTGTATTGGTGTATTGGTGTGTGTGAGTGTGTGTGTGTATGTATGTGGTAGTTGGTGGTAGTGATGATCTTTCTCCCTTTTCCTTATATATGCATCTTCTTTATACTATATATATATGCATTATTCATATTCAAGCTGTTGTTTTTCCTGTTCCTGTTGCTGTTGCTGCTTGACATTGTTTCTCCTTTTGGTTATTTACACATTTGCCATAAATTGTTGTTTAAGTATTTCCATTGGTTTCGATCTCTCTCTCTCTCTCTCTCTGTTTACACCTTCCGCTTGGCATGCAACATCTCCATGAGCAGCGTCTGCGTTGGCGCACTGCCCGCACAGTGCTTCGAATAAAGATGCTCCTCGCCTCGTGCGGCCATGGCGTGGATTTCCGGTAGTATGTTTAATAGCCTCCTGAATTTGTCCTGCAATATTGCCCAAAAAAGTATGCAACGTTAGAAAATTGTTATTAAAGATTTACTTAAAGTGCGAGTCGATAGATCTATAAATAATGCTTAAGACAAAAATAAATATTATAGTACTTCTAAGAATCAGAAGAAACTTTAACAAAGTAATACAATTTTTAAAAAGAAGGTTTTCTTTGCCAACTAAAATATTTTTTATTTTTGTCAAATTAAAAATTTAAGTCTGAGAGTTCAGTTAAGTGTTTATTAATACTAATTAATAATAACAAGTTTCTTTGCAAGTGTTTTTTTTTTTCGAAGGGTTTGATCGCCTACTTTGAGATCAATATGGACACAAATGAGCCATTCAAAGAAACAAATAAAATCGAGCACTCGATTTTGCTTTTGCTTTTTTAATTTTTGTGCTCATTTCAGTGCACAGACTACTTGGAAAAATTTGGTTGCGACATTTTCGGGAGATCTGCTAATTATGAAAGTTGATTGCAAAACTTGATATAAAACTTTAAATTTTTGAAAAACACAAGGGGAAAATATATCATTCTAGCGAAAAAAATGAATTTAACGATTTAATGTTTTAATCCAGTTCAAACCAAGATAACAATTTTTAAATTTTGAAAAACCCTATGGATATTATTACATTTTGGCGAAAAAATTAATTTAATGATCTAATATTTTGCCAGTTTGACAGCTTTGGCAAAGCTATTAATTGAAATTAGTCTGAGTTTTATTTAAATACAGTCGAACTTCATCGCTTTATTCAAAATGTTAGATTAAAGAATTACAAAACTGCGGAATGCAGCTTTAAAGCCGCATTTACAAAATAAGATGTGAAAGAATCTTTTTATTACAATATTTATTTAGTTTTTTTTTAATACAGTCGAACTTCCCTAACTCGCATCACCATTATCCGAGAAAAAAGTTCGAGTTAGGGAGACTTCGAGTTAGGGAAGCAGAATTGTATGAAATTTGATCGCTATTGCCACTCGATTTTGTTCGAGTTAGAGAAAATTCGAGTTAGGGAAGTTCGACTGTATTAAAAAAAAACTAAATAAATATTGTAATAAAAAGATTCTTTCACATCTTATTTTGTAAATGCGGCTTTAAAGCTGCATTCCGCAGTTTTGTAATTCTTTAATCTAACATTTTGAATAAAGCGATGAATATTTAAGTTATGTTAAGTATTAAAGATGCTTTCAGACGAGCATGTTTTCACCGACACTTTTTCACCGTCGGTGAATTTTGCCATTCACATAATTCGCATCGGTTGTCAAACAAAAATACCATCGGTTTTTTTCTCACAGAACCTGGTCACACTCTGAAAAGTTTCATACAAAAGTGCCTCAATCTAGTAGGCATTTGACCGACACAAAAAACCGATGGAAATAGGACGTGTTCTATTTCCATCGGTGAACACCGGTGAAAAGCCGACGCTTTTTAAATTCTGACTGTTCACACGACACCGACAGTTTTTCGACATAAAGTGTCGGTGAAAAAATTCTCGTCTGAAAGCACTTTAAACAATTTATACTTCGAATCAAAGCTATAATATCTTTAAAATCTTAATATTAAAAAACAATTTAAGCTAAATAAATACAAATTGAGAGCTTTTCTATTTAGTCGACTTTGAATTAAAAATTAAGAGATTTGATTTACAATAAATCATAAATGCCTCGCCCAAATTTCAATTCTGTAGTAATGACAAATGCACGTCCGTTTATGTTATGAACCAGACTGATCTCGCTCTCTCTTTATTAATTCTTATGTATCCCCATGTGCTCTCTCAGCAAGGTTGTTGAGAGAGTGCTAACAGTTATTGGCCAGTAAACTTACAGACTATGTTATTGTTATGTTATTGCTACAATTCGTTTCTGTTCGCTACTCACATTGACTGAGGGATAACACGTGAGCGTGTAATCCAGCAGCGCTGCCTGCACCCGCTCGTGCCCCTCCAAGACGGTCTTCTTGTTGACAATGCCGCGCACATCTGCAAATGGAAATGTAAAATGGGAAAATGCAACGGTTTTAGGGGCGCCTCTATTTGATGTCTCGTTAACAGACTCGATACTCACCTGGATTTAACAGTATTAGGAATTTCATGCACACATAATCGCCCATATCGAACTTCAGATCCTGCAGTTTATTCTGCAATTCATTGAAGTAATCGCCCAACTGGGGTACGCCCAAAAGGCCGAGGCTCATTAGATTGAAGATCTGACCGTTATTCAGCTGCGTCTCATCGGGCAGACCGTTATGTATGCGATGATGCAGATGATCAAGCACAAGCATGTCGGACCACGAATGCTGCAGCAGCTTCATCTGATCGTCCACCTGGAAAAATGTTGTGAAAGGGCAGAAAAGGGCAGCGATTAGTAAGCGATATTCCAACTGGGGCTCTGATTTGCCATTTACAAAGATAATTGCATTTGAACATATGTACACTGAGAAAAATATGCTGTTATTTAGCTATAAATAACTTGACATTTATTTTATTTTTTACTTTAACTAAGCTCTTCTTCTCACTGTCATTTTCAGCTTACAAATATGAATTGGATGTGATGAGTCGATTTAATTTTCTCTCTGTGTTTGTAACAAGTGTGGTAAAGCCTAGCTTGATTTCAACACGCGCTCTTGCTGTCGCTCTCATTCAGTCAGCGCTCCAACGCTCTCTCACTCTCTTTATTTGATTCGATGGCGTGAGCGTAGTCTAACGTCGCGTCGTCGCTCAGTTGCGTCACTGACGAGCAGCGTCGACGTCAAAGTCGACGTCGCCGTCGCAGTCGCTGTCATCGTCGCGTCGCGTCGCTGCTTGGTCTGACTGGTTCAGCTTTGCTTGCTAAGTAGGTCAGACGCCAAATGAAATCGAAATTCAATGCAGATTTAAAGTAGTCGTCATCGCGGTCGCAGCGCTGCCGCTGTCGCTGCTGCGCCATTGCGTTTGGTTGCTCACTGTGTGCGTTGTTGTTGGTTTGGTTATTTTTTTTGTTTTTTTTTGTATTTTGATTTTTACATAACACGTCGCAGACTTGGCCCCTAGCTTGAAAACTGGTTGTGGTACATTTTGTGGTTTGTGGCGATTGGCGCTTGTGTTATAAATGTATTTGGTTTTGGTTTCTGTTTTTGTTAAAGCTGTCGTTACTTTTATGGACATACCTTCAAATCCTTAAAGAAGACGGTGTTTCTTGCCCAATCGACTTGCGAGAACAAATTCTGATCGAGCACTTTGCACAGTAACTCAAAGAGATCCACTTCCACCTGATTGTACGTCTGCTTCTGCAGCAGCGCGAAAAGCTGTGTCTGCCATTCCCGATCGTCGATCGATTGCACAAATTCACGTATCATTGGCGATACCCTGTAATGAGCACAAACAACAAATTGTGAGAATCGCCTGTTGTTCAAAAGCTTTTCACCACCACTTTCAACTCACCTCAGTGGCTCGATGAGCGCATCGGCTGTGCTCGATGGATGTGTGCCAGAATCGAAGCTTTTATTTTGGACAATGAAAGAACAAAAGAGAGAGAGAAAGAGAAAATAGTAAAAAGTTGCATTTTGTTGTTGCTATAAGAAATAGTTGACACATCATTTTTCAATGCAGCAAAGTTGACTGCGGCAAATTCCTGAGAGGATTCTTATCGATATTTCGATAGACATTGATTTTTATGCATATGATTATCTTGATTATGGTGCATTTTAAGGCCGTCTATATACCTTTTAAATAATTTAATTTATTTTAAGGTAATTTCTATCTGCAAGCAAATACTTTCCTATCGACAAATTTCTTTTGATACTAATGATGCTTATAATCGATCGTTGGATCTGTTTACATTTTTTCAAGGTTTTAAGTATTAAAATTCTTTATGTTATTTTAACATATTCACATGCAAACAATAAACATTTCAAGTTAACATATTTTTTGATTGGAAATGATTTTAAAACAATCACCGAAAGATCGTGGCCTAATTTTCTTTCTTTTATATGTTTATATTTTACACATTTCAGCATTATCTATCAAATTTTAACCACAACAAATATTTTATAAAATAATTGATAAATATCAATCAGGATCTTAAGTGGTTATGAATCTAGTTTTGTCCTGCAACGATTTAAATGTACTGTACATTTTAGCACCCTATCTAGATTATCAATGTCACATACAGTAAGTCTAGTAATTGTTTTGACAATATTCAACAAGTTTACACATTGCATTTTAATTGCGTTAAATTGTTTTTCAATAATATATTTTAAAACATATAATTTCTATCTTTGCAAAATAAAATAAGTTGCGTTTAAACAATTACTTGACTTACTGTATGTGCTATATATGACCCTAAATTAAGCCGACTTTCAATATACACTTTGCCACACTTTGAAAGACACTAAAATGTTTGTTTGGTTCGTTGGTAACTGAATTTGGCTGGCGTTTAATTTCAAGTTGTTGAGTATTGTTGTTGTTGTTCAAATTGTTGTTCGAATTGTTTTGGCTGTTCGGGTTGTTGTTTGTACTGAGTAAATACCACAATTTCGATTCGGCCGTGTTCTGCAGAGATCCAGTTCCGGTTTCGTGGCAGCTGCTGTTGCTGTTGCCATTGCCGCCGTTTCCGTTGCGTTGCAGGCCATCGGCATTGTTGTTGCTGTTGCCACCGCCAGCGTTGTTGCCACCTCCGCCTCCGCCGCCTCCTCCACCTGCACTGCCACCGCTGCCTGTGCTGCTGCTGCTGCTGTTGTTGGTGTTGTTGTTGTTGCTGTTGTTGTTGTTGCCACCGCCCAATGAGGAGCTGCCGTTGCCATTGCCGCCACTCACATTGCCGGCATTCATGGGCGTGGCTATCACACCGCCCCCGCTCGCATTCACCTGCCCCAAGGCAATGGCAATGGGACTAGGCGATGAATCCGGCGACTGTGTGAGTGAGGATACCTAAAAAACGAGAGGGAAAGCACTCATTAGAAGATGTACATACTATATTCTAATTTGCAATTCTCACCTGAGGTATTTGTATTTCTTGCTTAATATTCATATTTGGATATGCTTGCTGATAGCCCGGCGACAGCGGCGTCGGCTTTATGTCCGTTCCCATGGAGCTGCGCAGCGCCTGAAGCGCCAATTGCCGCTGACGCATCACCTGCAGCTTTCGCGCCCGATCCCGTTTGTACATCGGTCCAAACTTGTTCCGCCCGCCACGCATGCGATCCGCTCGGACAGCTGCAAATCAACAGAAAAACATAGACACAATAAGTAAATGATATTTTTTTAATATAAATGCCAAATACATAAATACTGCTGTAATTTATAATAATTAATTTACAAATTGAATTGAAATCTTTATAGCTTAATAGTTTAAGCCAATTTTATAGTTACTAGTGCTTTAAATATGAAAGTAAATAAATATACAGTCGAACTTCCCTAACTCGAACTTCCCTAACTCGAATTTTCTCTAACTCGAACAAAATCGAGTGGCAATAGCGTTTAAGCCCCATTCAGACGAGCACTTTTTCACCGACACTTTTTGTCATATTTTGTCAAAAAGCAGTCCGTGTCGCGTAACCATACAAAATTTCAAAGCGTCGGTAAAAAACCGACGCTCACCGATGAAAATAGAACACGTTCTATTCCATCGGTGAGCGATTTTGAACGACACGGACGGTTTTTTGACAAAAAGTGTCGGTGAAAAAGTGCTCGTCTGAATGGGGCTTTACTGAGCAAATTTCATACAAATATGCTTCCGTAACTCGAGCTTCCGTAAGTCGAATATCTCCTTAACTCGAACCAAAATATTGGCTCGTGCTTCTGTAAGTCGAATTTTTTGAATTTTAAAAAATACAAAATTAATTATGATGTCAATTACATCGGGAACTTCTTCTAAATACAGCAAACAACGAAAAGCCTAATTTTTGAGAATATTGATAGGTTTTGAACAAACTGGAATCTGTTTTTGTTGAAAATAACAAGAAAAGTTTACAATTTTAAATGTATTTATTAATGAATGAAATTGTATTTTCTGTTAAAATACTTTTAAAAAATTATTCCCTAAAGTCGAGGTCTCCCTAAGTCGAACTTTTTCTTTGGATAATGGTGATTCGAGTTAGGGAAGTTCGACTGTAATTCTGCACAATTAAAAAAACTGTGCTGTGAATTAAATATAGGTTGGATTTAAATAAATTTTGACTTGCAGTCAATTTTAATAACTTATATCAGCGGTGGGCAAGCAGTGACTCCGGGAGCAGCGGCTGCTCCCAACTTAGGTAGACTCTAAAAGGGTTGTTGTTGTTGATGTTGTTGTATTGCTCCCGAATTCAGATTTCGTGCCCACCGCTGACTTATATGATTACAAGATATTAAAAACCAGAGCTTGCAAATAACAGTCGACCGTTTTTTTTTTGCGATCTACTCACGAAAATAACCGAAAAAAACACACAAGCTTGCTCTTTGTCTGAGCAGATCAATTCGGTTTTTCTTTTTTCTTTTCGGTTGAATTACAAATTATTGAGAAAAACCGATTGAGTACTCAAAATATGAGAGTCACTAAGTGAACAAAAAATGAAAAGCTCAGTTCAAACGGTCATTCATTTTTTTCTTATGTTCCACGTTATTTTATGTTATACTTCTTAAAATTTTGAAAAGTATACCCATAATTAGTGGCATCTTGCCCCCAAGAATAGTATGAATACCCTATTTACGCCCTGTAAACATAATAAATTCACATACATATATTATAATTATTTATTCTGTGCTAAGCTTCATGGGTTCCACTTCAATGTAATCGTGGCTCTCAACTTCTTCCACTAATTCAGCATGTTTTGCATTTAAATGCCGTTTTAAATTTGTTGAGTGCGATCCTGCAAGTTTTACGCCGCATACGGTACTTTTATTTAATTCGCTCAATTTTAAATTGACAGTTTACAACCCGAGCCCTTTGCTTTTTAAAAATTGATTGTGGTTTGAGAATGACCGAATTGTTCAAAGACTGTGTGAACGGTTCATTTATGACACTTAAGCAAAGATTCAGTAAATAACAGTTATTTTTGAACAACAAAAAACGGTCGACTGTTATTTGCAAGCTCTGTTAAAAACTGATCGCTTTTATCAATTATAGTTGATAGTCAACGCTAGGAAAATGCTGAAAAATCAATTTAACCCCTAGGTACAACGCGACGTATGATTGATTTTAAGTAGCTTGCAGCTACATAATGTGTATACGATCTGTGGTCCAAGTAACAAACAAGCAGCAAAAACAAATTTAATTCGTTTAAAAAGTTTAAAGAAACACAAAAATTAAGTAAATTGTATCTTTCAAGGTGGCAAAAATAAAATTACGAAAATTAAGGTTTAAACGAAGGATGACCATAGTGGGTTAATTATAATTTAATTAAATAACAACAACATTTGAGTTTCAAAGTCATTTAAATCTTTACAATTCAAGATCTTTCGATTTCTAATTACAGAATTTTGAAAGCTTATTGCTTCAATTATATTTATAGAGAAGTTTAACTGTATTTGACGATATTCCGCGCTTTTATTATGGAAAAGTTCGAATCTAATTCCAAAATAAAAATTGTAATTTGTGAATTCTACGAACTTGTGCATATTCTAGTAACAAGTAACGGTAACAAAAGATGCTTTTATCTTAGCTAAATTATCTAAGGCAAAGTTATCCTGGCAGCAACCTCAAGCCACGCCCATAAACAACGCAGCATGACAAAAACAAAGCACAAAATATACAAAACAAAGTTGTTACACACACACACACATACAGACAAACGCACATGTAAATGCATATATGCATGTAAAAGTGTGTTTGTGTGCGTGTGTGTGCACTATAACAAACTGAAACGCAATAAAAATGCGATTCTTATGGCAACAGCAGAAATGTGCGAATGACAGTGTGGTGGAATGGAGTGAGAGGGTGGGGGTGGAGGTGGGTGGCTTGCAGTGGTGCGGGTGCTGTTATGAGTTAAACCAAAAGCGCGCCACTGAAACAAGCACAAACTTACACACACGCACACAAGCAGAGAGATAGAGAAAGAGAGGCCGACATAGACGCCGGCATCAACTGCAAATGATGCCTCTGTCGCAGCGGAGACGGAGCAGAGGCAGCAACAGCGGCAGCAGCAGCAGCAGAATAGTTGATTAGAAGAAGCAATTTACGTGCATTTGAGTGCATGCGGGGTTTTGGCCGGCAGGTGGCGCTGTTGCTGGCACACGCTCACACTTGCATCTTAAAAAAAATATGCATTTGAAATGCACACGAAAAATTGCAAAGTCGTTTTTGTTTCTGTACGAAACAAGTAACTGTAATTTAGGTCAAGCGTATTGTTTACAAATAATCAACGCGCGTGTATAAGTATGTAAATACATATACACTTACAAAATTACACACATACGAGTAGTACATACATATATGCATGTAGTTTGTGTGTATTTTTGTATGCTAGGCAAATTTACGCTCTCAATCGCCTAACGCCGCGCTGCGTTGCGTCGCTGCGCTGCCAACGTTAGCGCCACAACGTCACATGGCAGACAATCGAGAGAGAGAGAGAGAGAGAGAGAGCAGGCGTTTGCTCTTTTGCTCATTATGCGCTCACTGCTGCTGGCATGGCAACTCGAAAAGCTTTCTATTACGACATTTCATTTCATTCGCTCGCCAACTCTTTTACACACACACGCACACACACAGAGACAACGACGACTCTGCCGCCGCATTAGACAACTTTGTTGAGTGGAGTAGGTCAAGGACAGTTTGTGAAAACTGGGACAACATGCGCGTTGTTGTTGCCATCGTTCCAAGTGAGAGCTGCTCTCATTCACTTACTCTTACTCTCACTTCCACTCTCACTCACTCTCACTCTCTTTGAGTTTGTGTTTGTTTCTGCTTACAACGGTTTTCCGGCCGCACCAATCTTAGGCCAAGCCAATTTATGTTGAGTCTATGCGGGCAGCACATGTCTGTTTGTGTGTGTGTGAGTTGGTGTTGGGCTATTATTTTTATCATATTTATAGGCACTTTATTAGCGCATAAATCGCTGGCTAATGCTCCTGGACCCGAGCTTAAGGTGAGTGGCTTCTTTTTCCCACATCTGCTACAAACTGTTTATTTGTTGTTGTTCCCTTCATTCATACATATTTACGCGCTTACATAATTTCCCAGCATATGTATTTAAACTGTGACATTTATTTACACTTTCGTTTTTTTAAACAAATGTGAACATGTAAATCGCTTCAATTTCAAATACAAGCACTACAAGTTTTGTTGAATTTTCCATTTCTCCTTTTCTCTTCTACACCGACTGGCCGGGAAATCAATAAATGTCAGTTGTTGTTTCGTCTACTGTTATTATTTTTAAAGCCAAAAGGGAAGAGCTAAATTTAGGTCAATGGTGCGTATGAGTAATTTTATACTTTTATTTGTTTTCTTCAGCTTTTGGTTTGTCACTTAGCGTTAATACGAGTGTTTGGCTAATTAAAAGGGCCAAATCATGAGTGGGCAGGGCAATTGGACTCATTCGACTGATGCAATGTCACAATCAATTTTGAATTCAGTTAGTTTGAGTGCAAAGATGGGAAAGGAAAAGGAAAAGCTAGCAGAAGGGCAATTGTAATCCATGTCATGAGCAAGCAATAAATGATACTTGATAGTCAACGCTAGGAAAATGCTGAAAAATCAATTTAACCCTTAGGTACAACGCGACGTATGATTGATTTTAAGTAGCTTGCAGCTACATATTGTGTATACGCTCTGTGGTCCAAGTAACAAGCCAGCAGAAAAATAAATTAAGTCCGTTTTAATCAGTTTAAAATGGCAAGACCTAAAGTAATTAAAGTTCTATTGAATTGAGTGTCCTTGGCTGAAATGGTATCTTAAAATTTTGTAAAAAATATTTTTTTTTTTTAATGTTTTAAGCATGCAATTAATTTTGCTTTACTCAAAAAGAATTATCTCAATAGGTACATTGTAACTTGTAGAATAATTAATGACGCTTAATTTGTAATTAACTTAATATAAGAACTAAAGGAAATGGCTAAATGTTAATTAATAAGTAACTCAAACATTAAACAAGTTGAAGTCATTTGGCAATTCTATACGGCTTTAAAAGCAATCTTTTTATTTTAATATGTAATCAGCTAAGTTATTAAATTTTTTTTCTAAGTGAATTCAACAGTTCAAAGTAAATTCGTTAGGAATAATTGCAAAAAAAAAAGTTAAAGGAATTTTACTTTCTTTTATACAATATAAATATTAATTATATTGGAAACAATCCTAATTTACTTTTAAGTACTTTTGCCCACAAATTTATTGTTTTGATTATTTATAGAATTTTAATTTTTATAAAAAACTTAAAATCCCGTAGCATTAAACGTAGCCTACTTTCTCGTTGAAAACTGTTGAATATTCTTGGCACAGGGTATCTGATAGTCGTAACTGGAGTTGTGTAACCGACGCTGTCATCGTGTATCGCATCATGGCTGACTCATTTCGCCCTTTTCTCACACACACACACATGCACAAATTGTATGGCTAACAAATATTTCAACACATATCGTGTGCACTTCCCCTTCCCCTACTCCTTCCGCTTGAACTGTCATCTCATTTGTAACACGCTTAACGCAATTTAACAAACTTTGATCAAGTCCCAATTGTTCCACGTTGCACATTGTTAAAAAAGCACGTAATCCAAATTCAAATCCAAGTCTTAAATATAAAATCGAGAGTGAGGGAGACAGAGACAGACAAATACAAATAGCAGTAGCAGAAACAACAACAACAACAGCAACATATGTATGTGAGTCATTCGCATTCGATTTCAGCAGCTGATTTCCAAAGCTTGAATTTGACAAAAGGCAGCCGCCATCCAAGTTAAAGTCGAAGCTGCTAAGCAGCAAAAAGGCGTCCGCAATTATAAAAGCGTTGCGCTTGCCAGAGAGCGAAACGAAGGCGTTCAACGCTGCCGCTGCCGCTGCTGACGAAAGCGTCAAGAGATTACGACAGAGTTGACATAGCAGCGGCGGCGACGACGTCGGCAGCAGCAACAAAAAACGGAAGGACGGAACGAGCGACAACAACGATGGCAAAACGTTCGAAATAATTCACAGAGTATTAAAAATAAAAGCAAACGACAACAACAACAACAACTACAACTACAAAAGCAGCGCTCTCTACATGTTGCATTGATTACACATACACATACACACACACACAGACGCACGTTTGTATTTTTATATATCACGTGCACGCACACATTGACGCTGCGGAATCTAGGTCATGAGCGCAAGAGATGGCACTATGGGCCAAGTGCGCCAAAGCGGAAATGAGATGGCAATACGACTAACTACATATGTACGTTACAAATAAACTTATGTGCCTGTGTGTGTGTTTGCCTGTGTTGTGCCAGTATGCGAGAGACTGACAGAGAGCGAGAGAGAGAGAGAGCAAGCGTGAGAGGCGCCTTTCTTGTGTATTTGCGTTGGAGCGCAGCGCCAAAGCAGAGGCAGAGGGAGAGAGCAAAGGCAAAGGCTAAGCCAACAAACCAAAGGCAAAACCAATTTTTGACTGCGTTTTTGTATTTGTTTTTGTTTTTGTTCGTTGTGTGGTGGGAGGTGGGAGTTGTAGGATGTTAAGGTGCGGGAAAGAGATCATGCTGGGAACATAAAAACTGCTTTGACGGAAGCGAAATAATATTAGAAATTGATTTTGGCATGCAAATGGCGACACAAGTGTTGAATAATATTCATAAATATTTAATGCGTGTTGTACAATAAATAACTTTTAATGAATACTGCAAAATACTAAAGATATACTAAATACAGCAACTCATTTTCTTTCAACAATTTACAGCACTCAGAAGCAGCATTCACCCACATCAGTGTTACACATGTGATTGTTATCGTTAATCTTTCAATGCGCTCCACTCAGATTTCACCAACTCCACTTACACACACACATTTACATACGCATTCAAACATATGCTTCATTTCCTTTCTTACTCCCATGGCACATCAGTCCCGTTCACCCGCATATGATTTTCACACTTTTCCACACTCGATATTAACAGCACTTTGCATAATAATTTACGGCTGTTTGTTGTCAATGCCCCTTCTCCTATCCTCCTACCCTTCATGCCCCTATCCCCCTTCCAGCTCTGTCTTATGGCCCATTTAGGCCGCACACTATGAGCAAGTGAGCGTGCAAATGATAAAGCACAAAAAATTGCGCGCAGCATATGAACAAACACAGAAAACGAAAAACGAACAAGAAAAAAAATATTATTACAAAATTCAAACAATGTTAAGAGCGCACACACACACACAAACACTTATGCATAGTCAAATACAAATGAGTTACGCTCATACTCAGACTCATACTCTCGCAGCGCCATTTGAAAAGCTTGAGCAAAGTGAACACTCGCAGCAGAGACGCAGCAGCAGCAGCAGCAGCAGCAGCAGCAGCAGCGGCTCAGTCGCAGCAGCAGAAGCAGCTCGAATTCGGCACAGCATGCGGCCCTTTTGTATGTTATGTTTTGAAGCTTGCTTTGCGCTGCAGCGCTGCCGCTGTCAATGTTGCTGCTGTTACGGTTTTTTCTTCTCCTTATTTTAGAGCGCGGTTTAAGCGGCTTGTGGGTGAGTGAGCGACTGAATGAGAGTGCGGGGGAATGAAGAGAGGACGACTACTGGGGCCACCGGTGCATGCTGCACTTCATGTATGAAATGTACCCAAGTTAGTACATATGCATGTTACACATACAAATATATATGCATGTACTACATTCACACACATGTGTATAAACACGTACGTAATCTCATGTATATATATATATATTAGTGTGAGTGTGTGCTTCTTTGTGGGCGCGTGCAGCGAAAGCAAAAGTTTTATTTTTACTGGCTTGCTTATGAGCCTGTGTTTTAAGGCTTTTGAATGTTGAGCAGACAAAAGGAATTCTGGGTAGAAAAGTACTAAAAACTGCTTAACAAGAGCAACAGTACAGCTAAAAGAAAAATATGAAAAATGTACAATACAAATTAAAAGTTTGAGCAAGTATTTTAAAAGAACAAACACAAGATAAACAAACTGACTAAAAAAACTCCTGATAAAATCAAACAAATGTTATGAAAAACGAAAAAAAAATCAATTTAATATATGTTACAAATATTTTGCTTAAATAGATTGAAATATTCATTTCAGAATCGCCACAAACAATCAACGTTTATAAGTTCAATACAATTCAAAAATATACTTGACAACAATGATATACATTTGATTATTCTATAAACACAAAGCAATCGACCGAATGGAAATGAGAAAAAAAGAATGAGCGTAAAGTCAATAATTCACAAAGAAATGAGAATAACTTACTACGAAATACCCTATAAAAACAGGTCTGAGATACTTGTAAGTTCATATTCATACAAAAGCTGCAAGCTACGAAAGTCCGACAGAGCAGATTCTTTTTTTTCTTTATTGAATATTGTTCGATATTAAATTAATTTAAATTTATTATTTTTTCTTTATTTATACAAATATATATGAGAGTGAGGGAATGTAATTTTAAAAAAATTGACACTGAAACTTGTCATACCCGGTTTGCAAACCACGTGGTATCAATATAACAAAATCAGCAGTTAACAAATATTTTGTATTTATTTTGGGAGAAACTTGGGATAGGTCTGGAATACGTACACTAATCCAATTTATAAATAAATAATTCCGACCATGTGTCACTCAAAAACTCGTGAAATGAGGCGAAAATTGAACTTTTTAATTATTTACGAATAACATTTACATAATTTGTGTTTAATTGTTGAGCCCTTTTTGATAAGCAGTCGCTTTGGGGCCACTCAAAGTTTCATATTACGAGAAAGGAAAACAATTTCCCCAGAGTTAAACAGACGAGTTTTTGCTGGTTTTCGTTGAGTTTGCTCTGTTTTCTGCTCGATTTTCATTTTTTGTGTGTGTTTTTTGTTTTTGTATTTGTGCATTTATAAATAATAAAGAATATCGATTTAATTTCTTTGGTCGCGTTTCGTTCGCTGCCTGTCATACTGCCTATATACATACATATGTATATATGTGTAAGTATGCATACTTAATATAAATACATTCAAGCAAAAACAAAACTAAAAATTCAATTTTGACACTGAAATTGACATGTAAATTAAGACAGAAGGCTGAATTACAGTGTATGAAATGCACTTCTCTTATCATTAAACAAGAAAGTACCGAAAAAAATGCTAAACTAAATACCAGAGAAATTCCAAAACAGTTAGTGCATCATTTAGCCGCATTTTCTACCTGTAGCAAGCGGTAATTTAATCAAATTTCATTACCAAACGTGAATTCAATACAACGAAATCAAATATTACTCATACGCAACGTATGACACAAGAATATCTCAAGTAAATTTCACAGATCAAATGATTCACTAAATGGCTGCAAATGAAATTAACAAAATATGTAAAAGAAAACTCAAATCAAAAACAAATTGTCAGGCTGCATTGCATATTGCATATTCAAAAGCCTTCTCAGCGACAGGGTCAAAACATATCACTCATACGCAATGTTTGTCAACAATTTGAGGGTCAATGGGAAATACATTTACGTGCAACAAACAAGGCCGGGATGATTTGAAGTGCGTGCTGTGAGAATAATAAGCTCTAGAAGCTATGGAATAGAGCAGAAAACATCTGGGAGTATTTAGTAAAGTGCAGAAAAAATAAATACAAGATTATCATTTATAGGAAATACATATTAAAATAAATTATAAAAATATTAATAAAAATACAGATATTAAAGTGATTGATTACAATCTAAAGAAACGAACAAGTTAAAACTCTGATATATGAATATTTATAAAACGTAATGTAATATTTAAAAAAATTCAACTAAAAAGTTTTAACAGTTTCCCTTTCCCTTTCCTTGAAATTATTGATTCTGAGAAATTTAATCTAAAGCAATTTCCACATTATGATTGCTTTATCAACAATTAAGAAGGGGTCAAAATTAAATGGGAAAACTACTTGATGAATTATCAAGAAGAATTAATAAGTTCTTCACTAAATAAGTTTTAGATGAAGAGATTAAAAGTTGAAATGAATCTTGAAATAAAAAATAATTATATGTAAATAATAATAATATAAATAATAATCCTTTTGAATATGATTATAATTTCAATACAGTTCAAATCAAAATCAGTCAGTTAGTAAACAGAGACTTTAAATAATCCTTTAAAAAATTGTAAATCTATGATGTATTGCATGAATAACGCCAAATTTACAAAACTATGTGTTTAATTATTACAAATTTATTTCATTTTTTTTCAAGATACAGTTGAACTTCCATAACTCAAACTTCTATAACTTGAATTTCTCTCTAATTTGAGCTAAATGAGTACAATTAATAAACTTAAGAAAATTAACTCTATAAGTCGAATATCTCCACAGCTCGAACCTTTTCTTTGGATAATGGTAATTCGAGTTAGGGAAGATTGACTGTATTTATATATATTTATGTTTTAATTTCTAGCTCTTATTTAGACTGTCATAACTGTGTCAACTTAAGGCCCTATTCTCTTTCAGCAAAAAATTTTTTTCGTTTTTTTTTTTTGCATTTATTTATAGCTTGGGTAGTTGTGAATATGCCCCTAAAAGGATTTTTAGAAATTCGAAATACTTAAGGAGATATGGCCATTTTTATCCAGCAATGTTAATGTTAATGCATGTGAAGTCAAAACTTTAAACGCGTTTATCTCGAAACCACGTTTTTCGAGCTGGCAGCCACGATTCCGCCAGTTCTACTGAACCGAAAGTTTAATCGACGTAGAATTGTCACCATTCTGGCCCGTAGTAAAATAAAAATTTTGCGATTTTTTTTACTATTTTTTTTTACACTAAACTACAAAAAATTGGGTCCAAATTGAAATTTTTTTTTTGAATGGCCGCCATTTTGTCAAAAAAAATCGCAAAATTTTTTATTTTCTTTCATTCATTACTAATTCAATAAAAAAAACAAAATTCAAATATCTTTTTGCGTTTTCAAATGAGAATTTTTTCAAAAAAGGTCCAAAAACAGCAAGCTGAAGGAGAATAGGGCCTTAAGTCTAACAAGCACTACAACTTGCAGTAATCTATCAGTTACTATATTCAACTTAATTAAAATGGGAAAATAAATGAATTTAGAAACTTACCCTCCAGTTTCATGCCCACCTCGAGGCACTTTTGGAATCGACAGTATGGACAACGCTTGCGCTGCGTCTTATCGATGTGGCAGGAACGCTCCGCGACGCAAGTGTAGACCTTTTTGTTCTGAACGGTGCGCTTGAAGAAGCCCTTGCAGGACTCGCAGGTGAGCAGGCCGTAATGGTAGCCGCTCACCTTGTCGCCGCACACGGGGCACAGCTCCTCGAACAGATGCTTGAAGTCGATGGCCTCGCCACTGCCAGATGTGGCACTGGTGCCCCCGTGATGTCCACCACCGCCAGCAGCGCTCGTGCCTCCCGCACCGCCTGCACCACCCGCCGCATTGCCGCCCACAACATTGCCGGACATGTGGGCAGCGGCGCCGCCAGAAGCAGAGTTGCCAACTGGTGGCAACAGCATGTAACCATTGCCGCCAGAGTTGCCACCGGCGCCGCCATTTAACAGCTGGCCAGAGTTGCCAGCGGCACCGCCATTGCCACTTTGTTGGGAATGGGATGAGTTGGTCTCCTGATAGCCTGTCGGGAATATATACTGTGAATCGAAATTGTATATATACGAGTAGGAGGAGGCATTGAATTGATTCGCTGCATTTGCATTGTTGTTGGCAATATTCTGTTGTTGTTGTTGTTGCTGTTGTTGTTGGTAATGTTGTTGTTGCTGCTGCTGCTGCTGATGATGCGTGTGATGTTGCGGCTGTTGTTGTTGTTGTTGTTGTTGCTGATGACTGCTCAATTGCAACGTGTATGCGCTGTAATCGTTATCAGAGTTGCTCAATGCATTTGTATCGTTATCGTTGTTGTTGTTGTTGTTGCTACTGTTGTTGTTGTTGCTGCTGGTGTTGTTGTTGTTGTTGGTGTTGCTGTGCGCTGGACTCGCTGGCTGCTGCTGCTCGAGCTGCATGCTAAACGGCGACAGATTCAGCGACGATATAAACTGTACAGTCGCCTGTTGTTGATCCATTTCTAATAACATTTCATTTAATTTTTTCAAATCGACTTTTATAACTTATAATTTTTGCTCTGTTTGTTGTTGTTGTTATTTTGGACGGTTTTTATTTTAAAGCAACAATTTATTGCTTATTTTTATTAACAATTCTATTTGAATTTGTTTTTTGTTGTCACACAATTTGTTGAAAACACTTTAAGTTTGCAATTTTGTATTTTGATGAATATTTGTATTTATTTAAACATATTGTTGCCAACATACGGTGGTCTAGCTTTTGCACTTAATTGTTGTTGATTGATTTTTGAAAGCAACATTTTTGGTGCAACAATGAAACATTTAAGTTAATTACTTGCAATTGTTTACAAATATTTCCTTATTTATTTATATAAATTTATTTTAAAATGCTTTTCAAGCATTTGGAAATTGTTTTAGCATTTAAATTTTTATAAAATTTATTTATTTTTGAAATTTAATAAATTTTTTGGAGCACTTTTTGAATATGTTTTACAACAATTTTTGAAACTGTTTGAATTATGATGTTAAACTTTTATGAAATAGTTTTCAATTTTAATTCTTAAAATTGTAACAATATTTATAAGTATTTGTTTTTCGAAATTCGTTTAGTTGTTTTTTATGTGTTAACAGAGAAATCCAAGTTGGAATTATTTTTATTTTGCTGAATAATATCTGATGTGTTTTGCAGGTACTTTGACGAGGTGAGTGAGAAGATATACGATTTTATATATATATATATATTTGTTGCCTGGTTTTTGGAGGTAGGGCTTGAACTTATTTTGTATATAGAACTTTGTTTTGCTTTGATTGTGTGCGTTGAAACAACAATTGTAATTGATTTAAATTTATTTATTTGCAATTTGTTTGTTTTCTTCTTTTGCGTATTTTTATTTAGTATATTCTTGCGGGCTTCTCAACACTGGCGCACTGAATTATTACTGTTTTTGCTGCTTTTCTATTTTGTTATTGCACTTTGTTGGGCGAAAACAAAAAATAATGCATTGCTCTCTCTCTTTCTCACTCTCTCAGCGGACTGACAAAATGACACCACAAAGCAGAGAGAACATAATCCTGGGGCTGTTCCTGCAGTGGGTGCAAATTGCCGTTGTATATGTAGAATAGATGGAGGAAGAGGAGGGAAAAGAGTCGAAGAAAGAAGCGAATGCAATTATTTGTTTTTGTTTTATTATTATTGCAATTGCTGGGATGTTTGTGGTATTACTATTGATGCACTGTTGAATTTTTGTTATCTTTAGCTTATTTAGGCCAAAAGCGAGCGCAATTTTTTATATGTTGTGATTTCTATACACACACGCACACACACACAATTTTCGTTGGTAAGCACTTTTCTTGTTGTTGTTGTTGTTGTTTTGCCATATGTAACATATACTCTATGTAGAATTATAAATTTATTTCAATTTTTTTTTTATATATTTGTATTTATATGTAGATTAATTTGCTATGCGAAAAACACGACCAACATCAACCACGTATCTCGATTGACTAAACCCAAGCAAACGGCGAGGATACCCGCCATACACTAAAGCGCTGCTGCTGCGACTGCGACTGCGACTGCTGTCGACGTTGCTGTCATCGACAACGCAGCAGCGACAGCGCTGTTAGCGCCGGCAGCGTTTTTACTCTCGCTCTCAGCAGCAAACGTTGCGATATTACGTATGCGCCACTTGTATGTGTACGTGTGTGTGTGTGTATGAGTGGGAGCCAGTTTCACTTTCAATGCGCGCGCTTGCTCTCGCTTTTTCTGTTTGCTCTCTTTGCCACTCTGTGTGAGTTGCTCTCTTGATTTGCTGCTTTTGGCTCTGCTTGGCTTGACTTAGTGCCCCCCTTTTGATATTGCTGTTGTAGTTGTTGTTGTTGTTATTACTGCTGCATTGAAATTCAAACTGCGCTAAAAGCGAAAGTGAAACTTTTTGGCGTAGCTTTTAAGCCACTGTACCACAGTGGGTACAATCGATGACGACTCATTCTATTCGGATGTAGTACTAGCATACCATTTTAAGCCATAAAACCTACCAATATTATGAAAGCGTTAAGCTTCGTTTTAAAGCTTGTGTTGTTGTTGTTGTTGTTGTAGTTGTTGCTATTTTGTAATTGTTACTCACTTCATTTACCCAAGTGGGAATTTTTCATAAGTTTTTAGTTTTTTTTTTTTTTGTTCGTTTTGTGTTGTTGTTTTTACTTCTTGTTGCCAGGTTGGCGGCTGCGCTTGGTACAATTTGTGTTATTGTTGTTGTTGGTTTTTCTTGATTTCTTTGCTGTTGTTGTTGTTGTGCTTGCGCGTCTCTTTGGTCTCAATTAGTTGTGGGTTTCTGTTGTTGCATTTGTTCATGACACGGTTTTCATGTGGCGTGTTTTCGTTTCCTATTTCTGTTGCCGTTGCTATTGTTTTTTGTTTTTTTTTTTGGTCTTTTTGCTTTGGCTCTCAATTTAAGCTTATTGTCTATTTTTGGCCTTTTTTCAGCATCGTCTGTTAAATTATTTTATGGTCATTTTTTTAGGTTTTGTTTTATGCTTGATTTGCGCTTAAGCTTTTAACATTTTTGGGAATATATTATACATTAGATTGTGTGGCATACATTAAGATTTGTTTTAAATAATGTTGATCTATTAATTAGTTATTATTGTGCACTCTCTTGCTTAAATTTGCTGCCTATCGAGTATATTATTTAACCATTTATATTTAAAAATTGTTGCTAAGCATTTTACATACAATAGTTTTAGTATTTATTAATATTCTATTAGCTATTTATTATTTTTTATTATCATATAATTTATACTATCAATTTATTTTATTTTAAAGTCTATTATGTATTTTTTATAAATGTTATTATAATACTATATTTTTTATAAATATTATTAAATTTTTTATAAATATTAATTTATTTTTTAGGCATTATTAATTTTTCAAGCCAACCCCTACGTATCTTGGCCCTTTTATGCATTTTCAGTCAATAATCTGTCGTATTTTATGACTTACATTCACATATGCCACATTCTGACCCCATTAACGTGGCGTATACGTAACTTGCAACAGGCATAAAAACCACCATTTTCAGCCTGCAGCCCAAAATAAGGATGCGCCCTGCACATTAAAAACAAAACAAAAACAGAAACAACAATTATATAAGTTCAGCTGCGTTGAAAGGAGCATTAAAAATAAAAACGAAACTTTCACTCGTTTTACACAGAAACAAAAACTGAAAAAAACCAACAAAAAAAAACAGCTCAATTCCTTAACTAAGCGAACGGAACTAAAAGACGACCCATTAAAATGCAACAACGTCTTGTGGGCAGTTAAAAAAGAGACCGCAAAATATTGCCACATTTTGTGCAGAGGAGGACGGACGGACGGACGGTCGGAGAGTTGTGGGGAAAAACCCCGCGCAACGGAATAAAATGCAGTTGAAATATTGAAAACTAAAAACTGGAAATGATAAAGAGAAAAACACAAAATAAATACAAAAGCAGAAGAAGAGGAAAAGAAGAAGCAGCAACAGCAGCAGAAGACACGCTGCACGTGAATGTGAATATGTATCTCAAAGTAAACACGTTTTGTAGATTACAAAATTTGAATGCAACAACTGTGTGCTGTGAGCTAAATAGTAATGTAAATTCAAACGGTACATCGATTTGAATATTGGTCGTTCAAAATTATCAATGTAAATAAAAAATGTATCGGTATATTGAAAAAAAAAAAATCAAGTTAAATATTGAAAAAAAAAAAACCATTAATTTTAAGATAATTTCCTACTTCTCCTCCTACTACTTATGCAAAGAATGATTGATTTTCTTTTATATTAAAATTTCTATTTAAAACGGGTTAAAAACGAATAAATCAACACCTACAGAAATTATTTTAAAGACAACCAAATTTAAAAAAAAAAAAAATTGATCAAGTATAAATAGTTTTAAGCTTAAAATATTAAACAGATTAGTTACATTTTAACAAAGATACTAGCATTTAAAAAAAATTGTGTTATTTATCGGTATTGAAAAATTTAAGAGGGCATTCTAGTGTAGAATTTTGAAAAAATTGAAACTTTTTTTTCACATTTCCAAAGTTTAGACATGCAAGAATATGCTACTAAAAGTATTTTTAAAATTCCTATTTTTTCATGAATTATAGCCGTTTTAGTGAAGTGGAATCGGTTCCGGTCCGACCACTCTCAAAAATTTGAACGCGTTTTTCTCGAAACTACTTTTTTCGAGCTGGAGATAAGGATATCTCGAATTCTAATAAAGCGATTTACTTCAAATGATGAGAGGATGTTCTTTATAAATCTATCCATCAGCCTTACCCAAAACTATAACTTCACATTTAGTATTTTAAAAAATTCGGAACTGTTTGAAAAAATATAAAAAAAAAATATATTTTTAAGCTTCCGTCATTAAAAAAAAAAAATTTTAACTTATTCAAGGGTTATACGACAGCGGCATACATAATAATAACCCTCACCGGGAGGGTTGGAATATTGCACACCCTCTTTTTTGGACCCTCCTCTTTAACTGCACATAACTTTGTCAATTTTAATTTTTTTTTTATTTATTTGTTTATGTAATAATAAAACATCAATAAACAAATGATAGAAACATTGATAGTATAAATATTTTTTGCTTCCTTTGTACAGCGCTTTAAAAATCGGTCGAAATTCATGCCTCTACACTAGAATACCGCCTTAAATATATAAAAATATTTACAAATATGTTCAAATATTTTTCAATATGTATACACAAATATCTCCAAATATTTTTTTTAATAATATTATTATAAGTTTAAATAAATATCGTGACATTCTCATTACATATCTGAATATATCGACGTCTTTTCACTCATCTCTAATTGTGGCGCCTCTGCCTCTGTTTTTTAGTTGCTGCTGCCGATGAGTTTCGCCTGCTTACGAAACTGCAACAACGCACTGAAGATTCAACATACAACAGACAACAAACAACAAAGGTAATTTTCATTTCCTTCCAACAAATTTGTTCGTGACCGTAGCAAAAAAAAACATAAAAAAAAAAAAACAAGGCAAGAGTCGGGAGTCTTTAGGGTCGTGTATCTTCCATATGGCCAAGGCAGGTAAATGACAAAGCACAATATGCGTTGTGTGTGTGTGGCAATCACCCAACACACACACTAACACACACACACAACATTTCACTCTCACTCTCAGCTTATTTTGAATCATACTAAATAAAAAACAGGTTTTGCATGTGAGATACAAGATACAAGATACTCAAACTACAAGATACGTATAAGCCCAAGAGACCTACTTCTGCGTCTGCGTCTACAGCTTCAGCTTCAGTTTCAGTTTTAACTTCGGCTTCAGCTTCCACTTCGCTACTCCATTTAAATGGCTGTATAACTGTTGCCTGCTGCCTGTTGCCTCTTTGCCTTTTTGCCTGTTTTACCTGCGACTAACCAAAAACTGTAGCCCTCCCCCTTTACAACCCCCTGCTCGATGCTCTTTCCCTCTTCTTGCCAAGCTAAGAAAAGATCTGTTAACTTTAAGTCCGCTGCTTGTTCTCGTTTTATTTCTGTTTCGGTTTTAGTCTTTTTTATACATTTATTTTTATTTTGGTTTCTTGGCTTTTTGGCTTTTGCCTTTGACTTGTGCGCGCATGCGCAATGACTTTTTCGACAGTTGTTTGTCAATCGCGAGTTGGCAGCTCTGGCAACAACAACAACTACAACTACAACACTACTGTCTGTACAGGCGACAAAAATGAAACAAGTAATACGAAAAAGTATGTTAAAACAAAAACAAAATGTAAAAATATAATAAATGTAAGAATGTAAGCAAAAGATTCTGGCTAGTGATTTAATTTACAACAGAATTCGGTTATCACTAGGGTATAAATAATACCATTTTAAATTTTATTTTATTGTAATAAAATATTTTTATTTAAAATAAACATTATCTGAATTCCTATTTGAAATACTGCCTTAACAATTTACTGATACATCTTGTGAAATTTTCTTCCAAAAATGCATTCAAGTTATTTATTCGAGCAATATATGTTAGTAGAAATTCAATAGGATGAACATGTACATTCGTATATAGATAACATTCACTTTTTCTATATTTTTGATCCACTTTCTTAAAAATTGACTTCCAAAATGAACCGTTTTTATTCTAAGGATTACAAATATATTGAATGTTTAATTAAAAACAAGTTTTAAAAGCTGCTTTCGATATATCGAATACAATTTTATGAACAAATTCTTGGCACGAACTAGGTGGAAATCTTGTCACGTTCGCGATGTCGCGTTACAAATCACTAATAAAACGTGTAAACTAAATAAAATAATAGTAATATATCAATATACTTAATTCCTTTCAATGGAAAACTACATTATTTTTTTGTGGCTTAAGAGTATTTTTTTCCAAATTACTAGCCAATTAAAAAAACATTTTTGAAAAAGTTAATTTTTTTCATTTTTTTTATTGATTCGTACGCCTTGAATGTTGCGTTCTCGATCCTAGAAATAACCAAATGCTATTTTTGTATGTACAAGCGAACTTCCCTAACCCGAATCACCATTATCCACGAAAAAAGCTCGAGTTAGGGAGACTTCGAGTTAGGGAAGTAGAATTGAATGAAATTTGCCTAGTATTGCCACTCGATTTTGTTTGAGTTGGAGAAACTTAGAGTTAGGTAAGTTCGACTGTATTTACGTATACGTAATTCAGAACTATCAAACTACTAATCAGAAATAACTAGAGTTGTGTCGTTTAGTTCTGAAAAAGTTTAAATGAACGGGTCATTAAGATGAACTAAAGAACTTATTCAGTCAATAATGAACTAAATCGGTCATTTCGCAGTTGGTCAGTAATTTCTTTAAAAAAAATTTTAATTTCTTAAGAGAAATACAATACATGGGGTTCCGCAAATGGATTCAATTTCTTTTTTATTTACATGTAACAATGTTTAAATTCTATATATTTTTAAGTTTTTAACAATGTGAAAGGTAACTTAAGCCCAAAATTAAAAACCAATTTACTCTTTTTTCTCATTTTCAAAAAGCCAGGGTATAAGTATAACCCAAAATAATAAGAGGAAATCCGGAATCTAGTTGGCATTTGTCGTCTATTTGATTCAAAAACTTAAAACACATTTCACATTTCACTAAAAAGAAACAGTCGTAGCCTATTTACATCGTTTATCGTTCATAAACAACTGACTAACTGATCAGAATGACCTATTCATCTTTCATCGTTCATGACCAACTGAATAGAAACCATCTCGTTCATAGTTCAGACCAACTGAAAAGAAACTATCTCGTACATAGTTCATGACTAACTGACCAACTGAATAACTGAACTAAATGACTGATTTAGTTCACGTACTGAACAAATGAACGATATGAACGTTATTCAGCAACTATCGAACTAAAAAGCCCAACTCTAGAAATAACCTAGTAATTGATCGAAACGAGAGAAATATCGATATTTTCACACACAAAAATTAAAAAAATTGTCCTACTATTATTATTATTCTAATATTTTGACTATCTTTTCTCCATCTCCTTGCTCTGTCTGTTATTAAAACTTCTTGTGTATTAATATATTTTCATATTGTTTCTTATTTATTAATATTAATTCTTTTCGCTCTTATAATTCTGTTAGTTGCTAAACCAATTAACCCTTTTCTGAGTGCAATTTCGACATTTTTGTCGGTTGGCTGCCAAAAAAAAGAAATAACAAAAACAAAGCTAAATAACTGAGCATTCCTTTCTCTCTCTCTCTCTGTTCACCCTCTTCTCTCTCCCCACGCTCATTCTGTTCCCCTGTTCGGTTTAGGCTCTGCATGCGTTTTGTCGGCGCTGGTGGCACAAATGTTAATGTCGTGTGGTACAACAACGGACAGGCAACAATTATTTCTGATTTTGTTGCTGTTCGAGTTGTTGTTGCCTTTTTTGGGGCTTTGTTGTTGTTGCAGCGATGACGCGACCTGCGACTTTAACTTCAACTTGGACTTCGACTTAAGCTTGCGAGCTTTGGACTCTGGGCGCCGTGTGGAACGACTCGACGGACGGACGGACAGACAGACATATGGACGGACGGACAACAAGACGGATCTGCCAGGTTTTTTGTATATACATATTTAATAGTTTTGTTGTTGCCTTTGCTTAATTTCATAATAAAACATTAAACGTATAAAATTTGCTTGGAACGTGTGCAGAATTCAAGTCAATCTTATCTCAATTGTTGTTGTTTCTGTTGTTGTTGCTGCTGCTGTTGTTGTCTGACTGCATTTTTGTTGTTGTTTTCTATTTCGTTTTTTTGGTTTGGTTCAGTTTCGGATTCGGTTTTGGTTTCAGTTTCGAATTTCGGGCTGTGGTCATTTGGCTTTGGGTTTTTCGACGCCAAAGGTTTTGTTTATTTATTTTGGTTTAAATGTTTTTTGTCGCTGTCCGTTTCATTTTGTTGTTGTTGTTGCCATTTTACGCAATCTACAGTTAATTTTGTTGTTGTTTTTGTTGTTGTCGCTTACTTATTTTGGCGATTTAATTCTGGAAACTGTTTTTGAATGCCTTTTTGTAGGTGGCTAAGCTACAAGCTACAATGTGGCCAGGGAATGCAGGGGGCGAAGGGAGAGGGGAGGGAGAGGGGGGGGGGGGTACACAGGTAAACCGGAGGTTACACTAAGTGTGCTTGATTTTAATTTATGTGTACAATTGCCAAATGTTACGGGACTTTTTTTTTTTTTAGGTACACAGCCAAAACGACAAAAATTTCGTAAGCTACAATTTTTGGGCATATGTTTCTTATGATTACTGTCGTTGTTGCCGTTGGTTGTTGTTGTTGTTGGTTATTGCTGTCGTTGTCGTTAACGTTATTGTTGCTGTTGTTGCTGCTGCTGCTGCTGTTGAGTTTTTGGGTCAATTGTTGGGTTTTTTCTATGGAACTGTTGCCATGTGGTATCGTAAATTAAGCGTTAAACTGTAAACATATTCTAAGAAGGCTTAAAGCTTTGCAGTTTCTGCTTAAGTTGGTCGAAACTGAGCTTTGAAAATAAAGGAGCTTATTTTAAAGAGATAATGCAGTAAAATGAACAGAGTACACTCATAAAAGAGGTTTTTTTTGCTTTAATTGAAGCGAAAAATATTTAATTTGTTTGTATAGACATTAACAACACCACAATTATAATTAAAAACAATTCACAAATTAAATAAAAACATCTTTAATAATATCGTAAAATTCTTTATATATTCCAAATCTTTTCATCGTTTCATGCCATTTTTATCTCAAAATTCTCAAAGAATCCTTTCCATCATAGTCTAATTAAAGCTTTCATTCTTATTGCTCCCATTCCATACAGTTCCCTTTCCAGTTCTCTTTCTCTCATATTCCAGTGCATCCCGTTTAACGTCGCCCGCAAACATTTTTCAAATGAGGCAGGTCACTTATTTGACGACGGACGCACGTCATCATCATCATCATTATCCGCAGCAGCAACATCATTATCATCGTTGTTAAAGTAGCCGCTGCGAAGCGAAACAAAACAAAAAACACAAACACACGCACACACACACACACACTCATACGGAGAGCGACAACAACAAGAAATACAAGCGGCAGCTAAATTTAGAAAACGAAAAATGTTTTCATACTCATTTACATACATACATATGTACATACATACATACAAACACTTTGTGCTCAAAACTCAAAACCACAAATATAACAAAAACAACAACAACTAGCAGCAGCAACAAATGGCAACAAGAAACCCAAAAACACAAAAATTATAAAAAAAAAATAAAATAAAAAACCAAAAAAAAACTCGTCTTAACCTGAAACGAAACCTTGTAACATTTTTCCCCAGCTTGGCGACGCCGCTGCTGCGCTGCTTCTCAAGCTTAATTGACGTGCCGGTTTACACACGTTGGTCGGCAACGAAGCGCAAGGCGGGAAGGGGCTTGAAGTGTGCAACGGCAACGAATGCAAGCGGCAGCATTGCTAACACACTAATACACAAGCAAGCAGCAGAGAGCGCCAAATTGCTCTCTCTCTCAAACCGCTGATCACTTTTGCTTTCAATATGAAATAATCGACAGCGACGCCAGCAGCAGCAGCGACGCCAACTGAGCGGCGAGACAAAACGAGAGCGCACGAACAAGTTTTCGCCCACATGCTTCGTTGTCGCCCCATTGTCGGAAATGGAGCGCGGCGAGAGGTAAAATAGCAGCCATGCCGAGTGCGCTCTCTCTCTCTCACATACTCTCTCACGCTGTGTGTCTCTCTCGCTGCCATAACTGCTCTGCCGCCTGGGTGCGCTTTTTGGGGCCTGACGCTGGGGTTGGCATCATTGAATAATGTAATAAGTGAAAGTGTGGCGCTGTATGTGTGTGACATCGCAGTCGCTGCTGGCGTCCGCTGCCTCAGCTGACCTACTTTGCTGTTGTACAGATTCAGGTCTATGTTAGAGAGATTAATTTCGATTTCGTTTCGTTACGTTTTTTTTGTTTCGTTTCGTTTCGTTTTTATGCCTATGCGAGCGACACTCTGAGCATGTGCGTATGTACGTGTGTGTGCCAATAAAAACAGACCGCTGTGGGCGGGGCAGGGGCCAGAGGCTTACGCTGTGCATTGTAATGGAAAACTGTTGCCATGTTGGTGTAGGTTGACGACAAACAACGAAGAACTCCAACTGTGCGTGTTTTTAATGGTGGCAACACCACCAACAACAAATACCTTAGGATAGGTTCGATTTCGACTCTATTTGTATGGGCTGCCAACGTGTGTTGGGTTTTTTTTCTTTTCTCTTCTTTTCCGCCTTTGCTTTTGCCTTTGCTTTTAATGTTAATAGGTCAATGGGAAATTTAGTGGGGCGCGTGTGTCGCTAGCTTTTTGGGGGTGGGGGTTGACGCCGCATCTTTCAACATGTGTACATCTGTTTCTAAGTATGTACTGCGAACGTAATACACATAGATATGCACTTGTATGTGTGAATTTGTATACAAAACAGTTTTGTGGTGTTCAATGCTGTTTCTTCTTCTTCATCTTTGTCTTCTTTTTGTAAAAACTGCGAAAGTGGCGTCCATAAATAATCAAGTTAAGTAGACAGCTGTTAGGCCCCCTGTTTATTCCCAGTACTCGACTGGCTACTACCCTGTAAATAACATTTATAAGCTGAGATTTAATCCAGCACGCTCAAAAGTATGCTATATTATTATTATAAAATAGAATTCATCTATTTCAATTGCATCAAAAATAATTTAAATAATCTCTCAACTTAAAAAAGGCATTCAAATCATTTACTACACCATTTAAATCTTACTCAATTCACATCCTAACTCAACAAACTCAACTCAATTCCGAACCTACCTCACTTAATTACAACTTCTGCTTTGTGATTCTGATTCGCGCCATTGGCAGCCCATTAACACAGTTCTGCTTATCAGACATTACAGCAGCAGCAGCAGCAGCAACAATAATAAACAGTTAGAATCGCCTGATCGACAAATATAGCAGCAACTACATGTATAAACCCATTTAAATGTAAGCGAAAAAATTCAATTAAATTCATCACAAAAGCACAAAAGTCAACAATAAATAAATATAAGCTTGCAATGCACAATTAAATCAAAATAAATACAAGCAAAATGAAACTAAAAAAAATAAGAAAAATACATATAAAGCGATGAGACAACGCAAAATGAGCAGCAGCAGCAGCAGCAGCAGCAGAAGCAGCACACAAATACAAAGAGCACAAAAGAGAGCGCAGCAAACCAACAGAGGCGACGATTACAACAGCAACAAATCAAAAGCTTGAAATGCGCTGTGTCTAAAGGGGGCGGTGGTGGGGGCTGCCGCTGTTTGTTGCTGTTGCTGTTGCTGCTGCTGCTCTGCTGACGCTGTCGACGCTAGCGTCGCTTCTGTACGTACATAAACGTTAACGCTGCACAAAATATTATTCAAAAAACCTTGACACACTTTTGTGCGCGCGTCGCACACATACAAACATACAAATAAACAACATACAGTGAGAGATACTCGCCCAGGGACGGTTTCGACCGCAATTCGCCGTCGCCGTCGTCGCTGTTGCCGTTGCGAGGAGGTCAGTTTAACGTGTACATTTGTATGTTTGCCGTGTGTGTGTGTGTGTTTGTGTGTATGTATATATTTGGAGTGCAATTCTGAGCGATGCGCAATAAATTGCATTTTGACTCACAAACACAACAACAATAACAACTCGACTCTACGCATTTGTTTGCGTTTTGTTGTAGCTAATTAAATTAATTAACGCATATAAATTATACAATATTTATATACATTTATTATATGTAATTTGCATTCATATAAACATATATAATTGTGCGTCTTTATTTATTAGCACTCATTGCAATTGAGGTCAGCTAAACAACAAAACACAAAGCTCTGTAAATGGGCACAGACCACACAACAAAAATCACCTTTTTTTATAGATCGAGCAACGCGTTGACGCTGATGTTTTCGATATGTTGATATGTCAATATGTCTGTCTGACTGTCTCTCTGTCGCTGTCAATATCGAAATCGTAACAGGTGCGGCCTCCGTTTTGTACTACGCTTGCAGTTTTAATTGTCGCGTGCTGCTTCTGTTGCTGCTTCTTCTTCATCCTCTTCTTTCATGTCGTTTCTTAGTTTATTCTTCTTCTTTTTTTAAATGTTATTAAGATACATATAAAGATTTCCAGTTCAGAGTCTGATATTTAACAGCAACAGTTGCTGTTGATATTTAACCGCAACAGTTGCTGTTGATATTTAACAGCAACAGTTACTGCTAACAATTATTAATGCCATTGATGAATCGTAAAATGCGAATTCGGCAACTTTTAGAACTTTCAAAGACAAGGTTTTTAGTGCTAAGTATCACTGTACTTCAATTAATGATATATTGTATTGAACGTCTTTGTTTAATTGAATTTAAAATATCAGAAAAGAGCACATTTATTGACTTCTTTTTTTATTAAGTTTTATTAACACGTTGTTTATCATTTCATTGTATTGTATTTTATGATCTGTCTTGCCTTTCTTACATTCTTCTTTGCTCTTTATCTGAAATCAAAATATGTAATTTTATTCTTTTTTTATTAACTTTCCTTTTTCATATGATCTTGACTCCATTTAATTTCTTATATCTTTGTTTTCTTTTCCATTCGTTGTAAAAAGTTTCCATTTCCCTGTGCTGTTCATTCTTCCTTAGTCTGCTTTCGATTATCTTCCATCCTTTATTTTCTCAATATGCTAATTGATGACTAATTCTCCGCAATCGTAATAGAAATGTCACATTCTTTCTCTCTCCCTCCTTTTTTCGCTCTCACTGTATCTGTGTCTCTTCTTCTCTCTCTCCTTCTACATCTCTGTCGCTGCTCGATTTTATAATACTTTATTATTATGGCATGCATTATTATATTTTTATTTTATTTTCCTTCGTTTTGCAAAAAATACACACACACACACACACTACGCTGCAACTCATTTAAACGTCTCACACGCGCGCGTCAGCAGAGACGACAACGGCGACGTCGACGCCGCGTCGCTGCCCCCGTCAACGACGCCGCGTCGTTGCAGTTGACGAAGCTCGAAACTAGGTCACGAGGCCACAAAAACAATTGCAGCAACAACAGCAGCAGCAGCGTTGGCGACTTGACTACAGGGGGGATGGGCAAGGGGGCGACATTGCAATGCGCGCTTTTGTAGGGTGGCTGGGTGGTTGCCTGAGTGGGTGGGAGTGGGTGGTACGGTGCGTATAGACAAATGAGTAGAAAAAATGCATACAGTAAAAAAAAAAAAACAGCAGGGGCTGGGCATTTGTTTTTGTGCGGATTTGAAGCTGGCCAGGATGTGGGTCGCCATTGCGAATTGCGCCGCTTAATTAAAAATATTGTTTTGCTGTTTTCATTTTACAGGCGCTTCTTTTTAATTAAAATAAAAATATATACACAAAATATATACTCTATGATTATTTAGAGCAGTTGCTTAGA
>JBAMBJ010003841.1:0-15299 GCA_037043495.1 Drosophila recens
AATGGGTTAATAGGTCAATGGGAAATTTAGTGGGGCGCGTGTGTCGCTAGCTTTTTGGGGGTGGGGTTGACGCCGCATCTTTCAACATGTGTACATCTGTTTCTAAGTATGTACTGCGAACGTAATATACATAGATGTGCACTTGTATGTGTAAATTTGTATACAAAACAGTTTTGTGGTGTTCAATGCTGTTTCTTCTTCTTCTTTGTCTTCTTTTCGTAAAAACTGCGAAAGTGGCGTCCATAAATAATCAAGTTAAGTAGACAGCTGTTAGGCGCCCTGTTTATTCTTAGTACTCGACTGGCTACTACCCTGTAAATAACATTTATAGGCTGAGATTTATTCCAGCACGCTCAAAAGTATGCTATATTATTATTATAAAATAGAATTCATCTATTTCAATTGCATCAAAAAAAATTTAAATAATCTCTCAACTTAAAAAGGAATTCAAATCATTTACTTCACCATTTAACTCTTGCACAATTCATATCCTAACTCAACAAATTCAACTCAATTTCGAACCTACCTCACTTAATTACAACTCCTGCTTTGTGATTCTGATTCGCGCCATTGGCAGCCCATTAACACAGTTCTGCTTATCAGACATTACAGCAGCAGCAGCGGCAACAATAATAAACAGTAAGAATCGCCTGATCGACAAATATGGCAGCTACTACATGTATAAACCCATTTAAATGTAAGCGAAAAAATTCAATTAAATTCATCACAAAAGCACAAAAGTCAACAATAAATAAATATAAGCTTGCAATGCACAATTAAATCAAAATAAATACAAGCAAAATGAAACTAAAAAAAAATAAGATAAATACATATAAAGCGATGAGACAACGCAAAATGAGCAGCAGCAGCAGCAGCAGAAGCAGCGCACAAATACAAAGAGCACAAAAGAGAGCGCAGCAAACCAACAGAGGCGACGATTACAACAGCAACAAATCAAAAGCTTGAAATGCGCTGTGTCTAAAGGGGGCGGTGGTGGGGGCTGCCGCTGTTTGTTGCTGTTGCTGCTGCTGCTCTGCTGCTCTGCTGACGCTGTCGACGCTAGCGTCGCTTCTGTACGTACATAAACGTTAACGCTGCACAAAATATTATTCAAAAAACCTTGACACACTTTTGTGCGCGCGTCGCACACATACAAACATACAAATAAACAACATACAGTGAGAGATACTCGCCCAGGGACGGTTTCGACCGCAATTCGCCGTCGCCGTCGTCGCTGTTGCCGTTGCGAGGAGGTCAGTTTAACGTGTAGATTTGTATGTATGCCGTGTGTGTGTGTGTGTGTTTGTGTGTATGTATATATTTGGAGTGCAATTCTGAGCGATGCGCAATAAATTGCATTTTGACTCACAAACAACAACAATAACAACTCGACTCTACGCATTTGTTTGCGTTTTGTTGTAGCTAATTAAATTAATTAACGCATATAAATTATACAATATTTATATACATTTATTATATGTTAAAACATATATAATTGTGTTTCTTTATTTATTAGCACTCATTGCAATTGAGGTCAGCTACAACAACAACAACACAACAAAAGCTCTGTAAATGGGCACAGACCACACAACAAAAATCACCTTTTTTTATAGATCGAGCAACGCGTTGACGCTGATGTTTTCGATATGTTGATATGTCAATATGTCTGTCTGTCTGTCTGTCTGTCTCTCTGTCGCTGTCAATATCGAAATCGTAACAGGTGCGGCCTCCGTTTTGTACTACGCTTGCAGTTTTAATTGTCGCGTGCTGCTTCTGATGCTTCTTCTTCATCCTCTTCTTTCATGTCGTTTCTTAGTTTATTCTTCTTCTTTTTTTAAATGTTATTAAGATACATATAAAGATTTCCAGTTGAGAGTCTGATATTTAACAGCAACAGTTGCTGTTGATATTTAACCGCAACAGTTGCTGTTGATATTTAACAGCAACAGTTACTGCTAACAATTATTAATGCCATTGATGAATCGTAAAATGCGAATTTGGCAACTTTTAGAACTTTCAAAGACAAGGTTTTTAGTGTTAAGTATCACTGTACTTCAATTAATGATATATTGTATTGAACGTCTTTGTTTAATTGAATTTAAAATATCAGAAAAGAGCACATTTATTGACTTCTTTTTTTATTAAGTTTTATTAACACGTTGTTTATCATTTCATTGTATTGTATTTTATGATCTGTCTTGCCTTTCTTACATTCTTCTTTGCTCTTTATCTGAAATCAAAATATGTAATTTTATTCTTTTTTTATTAACTTTCCTTTTTCATATGATCTTGACTCCATTTAATTTCTTATATCTTTGTTTTCTTTTCCATTCGTTGTAAAAAGTTTCCATTTCCCTGTGCTGTTCATTCTTCCTTAGTCTGCTTTCGATTATCTTCCATCCTTTATTTTCTCAATATGCTAATTGATGACTAATTCTCCGCAATCGTAATAGAAATGTCACATTCTTTCTCTCTCCCTCCTTTTTTCGCTCTCACTGTATCTGTGTCTCTTCTTCTCTCTCTCCTTCTACATCTCTGTCGCTGCTCGATTTTATAATACTTTATTATTATGGCATGCATTATTATATTTTTATTTTATTTTCCTTCGTTTTGCAAAAAATACACACACACACACACACACATACGCTGCAACTCATTTAAACGTCTCACACGCGCGCGTCAGCAGAGACGACAACGGCGACGTCGACGCCGCGTCGCTGCCCCCGTCAACGACGCCGCGTCGTTGCAGTTGACGAAGCTCGAAACTAGGTCACGAGGCCACAAAAACAATTGCAGCAACAACAGCAGCAGCAGCGTTGGCGACTTGACTACAGGGGGGATGGGCAAGGGGGCGACATTGCAATGCGCGCTTTTGTAGGGTGGCTGGGTGGTTGCCTGAGTGGGTGGGAGTGGGTGGTACGGTGCGTATAGACAAATGAGTAGAAAAAATGCATACAGTAAAAAAAAAAAAACAGCAGGGGCTGGGCATTTGTTTTTGTGCGGATTTGAAGCTGGCCAGGATGTGGGTCGCCATTGCGAATTGCGCCGCTTAATTAAAAATATTGTTTTGCTGTTTTCATTTTACAGGCGCTTCTTTTTAATTAAAATAAAAATATATACACAAAATATATACTCTATGATTATTTAGAGCAGTTGCTTAGATCAGCGCTGAGCACGAAATCAGAATTCGGGAGCACTACAACAACAACAACTCTATTAGAGTCAACCTAAGTTGGGAGCAGCCGCTAGCTCCCGGAGCCCATGAGTGCCCACCGCTGGCTTAGATTAATGAACTGGTTTCAAATTAACAAATCTTTGAATAATTTTTAAAACTGAAAATATAAAATAATCGAATTTCGACAACAAACCTTTACAGTTTTTACTGATATGATTTTATAAAGCCAGTTTAATAACCACCCGAACTTTTAAAAAATCACAAATTGATATAGTTTTGATCCTGTTGAATTAAATTTAATTATTTAGCTGATAAAGTACATTGAAACACTTAGCTTAACTAACAACTTCATTTCCTTTTTTTTTTTGGTTCAAAACCAATCTTTTTAATATTTAATCAATTCATAAATTTTTATTAAAAATGCATAACAAAATTACTTTTATTTTTACTCTTTTGCTGAGTTATCATTGGAATTTGAACAATTTGCAGTTGTGCCAAAAACCTACAAATGAATAACGAAAACAAAAAATGAATGAATAACTAATTTGTGTTCGGCAAGTCGAAGATTTAATGCGCTTATAGAGGAATTTTATATTAAATTTAATATGTATTTATGCATAAATAAATTATTCAGAAGTATTTTCTCAACTTTTCTCAGCAGATTGTAAACATTTTTCTAGGTGTAACATAATAACAATAATGCAAAAAAATTCTTGAAACAATTCTAGGAGTGATTGCAAAAAAAAATTTTTAAAAATATTTTTGTTAGTATTTTTTTAAATTGTTTGAAAACTGCAAAAAAGGCAATTTTTGCATGAAAATGAGGAAAAATGGTTTTAAATGGTCATTTTTAGGATTTTCAAACAATTTAAAAATATACTAACAAAAATATTTTTGAAATTTTTTTTTTGCAATCACTCCTAGAATTGTTTCAAGAATTTTTTTTGCATTAAAAATTTTTTTGGAAAAAATCGAGGAAAAAGTTGAAAAATTGGCTTTTTTTTAACTCAAAATATTCAATGGGTACTTAATTTTTGCATCATTTAAACGGAATTTGAACGACCTTTCCAAATATATTTTTTTTACTGTGATAACTTCACTAACATAGCTGTTAAAGCAAAAATAAGGGTGTACGCATAGTTTTTCTGGCGAGTGAATCTGTGTAAAGGGCATAGCAAACGCAGCAAAAAACTAATTCAAATACATTCAAATTTTGAGATCTGCTTAAAAAAACATAAAAATTGTGATGTTTCTTTAATTATTGTTTAAGGCCCAAGGCAACTGCAGTCCAAAAAAAAACCAACAAATTCCAACCAAAAATCGCTTGTCAGTCTAATTAGGCACATTTTCTTTTGTTGTTGTATTTATTTTAATAATTAGCATTAAGCATATAAATAATACATATGAATGTCTGCATCTTTGTCTCTTTTTTTTAAATGTTAAATTTATTAACATTATTAATATGAAGATATGTTTAAGCAAATGTGAATACAAACGTACAATGGAAATAAACTATGATCAAAGATAAGAAATGACAAAGATTTTCCATGTATTCAATTTGCCAACATATTCCTACACATTGTTTATTCATATTCGAATTGGTATTCGCCTCGTGAATACTCGTTGTTATTCATTTACACTTGCTGTACATTTAAATCTGAATCTGAAGCTATAAACGGGTTTCTTTCGAGTTACAAATGATGTTCCAAATGAAGGTAAAATAAAGTGGAATTTATAGTAGATAAGCTCTTATCTATGGCAAACAATGCGTATCTATCTAATCTGAAAAAATAAATTAAATTAAGGAATGAAATAAAGAAAATTATTTTTAAATATTATTATTATTATTATTCCATTTTTGGTAATATAAATAACTTCAAAAATCATTAAAGTGCATTATTAAAGAAAAATTCAAATTTAAAATTTATGCAACCTAAAACATACAGTGGCGGCAGAAATAATAGGGACAAAAAACCTGGTTGCTTCTTTTTGCTATTATTCTCATCCCTGCAAGATCCAATGCATTCTAAAGCTTAGACTTAACATATAATCCTTATCTCTATTTAAATTTAACAAAAATTTGGTCCTTACTATTACACAAAAAGAAAAATTAAGCAAAAATCAGTATGGTCTGGTATGGTCTGATAAATGCTTACCAGAATCTGCTGTCGACCAAATCTATTGCAATATATTATCTAGAGATCCTCCGGACTACGATTCAGCCATTTGCTGAAGAGGAAATGTCTTTACTCCCACTTTACAGGAAGATAACGGCCCAAAGCACCCTTCGAATTTGGTTAGGGAATGGATTGGTCTCGAAAATATTGGCGACATGGAACCACCTGCACATTCCACGGACTTAATTCCCATAGAGGACCTCTGGGAAGATTAAAAGCCGGCATTAAGATTAGGCATTAGGGTCTGACATGTCCAAAAATCAGCAGGTGCTCTCTGAACAGGTGCAATAGGCTTGGTATGGCATTCCTGAGGAAACCTGTGCCAAACTTGTGGACTCCATGCATCCAAGATGCTCTAGAATATTAAAAATTATAAATGCTACCACAAAATTTTAAAACCAATATATAAAAAACAAAAATTTTATGCTTAATGCTCCTTGTCCCTATTTTTTCTGCCAGTAGGAATTTCGGAAATTTTTGTTTTTTTCTGTTTTTTTCTTCTTGTATGATAATATGGACAAAATTTTTGTTAAATTTAAATAGAAATAGCGATTATGTATTAAATCTAAAAGTTTTTATGCATTGGATCTTGCAAGGATGAGAATAATATTGAAAAGAAGCAACCAAGTTTTTTTGTCCCTATTATTTCTGCCGCCACTATAATTCGTAAACAATTTTTGCTTGCATTTATTCTGTGGCAAATCCAAAAAAGTTACCACAAAATGCTTAAAACTTGCCACAAATCTATCAAATGATAAACAAACACAATTTTTACAACCAAAGGAATGAAAATAAACGATTAAAATGCCAAAAACTATTTATAAACAACATTTTTGCACTGAATGTTGAACGGAATAAGAACGAAGATGACACAGAAGAGCAAACAGAGACAGAGAGAGATAGAAAGAAAACGAGACCAGACAAATGAAATCAAAATGGATACAACTTGAAATCTTAACAGCTACAAATTGTAAAAAATATATAAAAAAAAAAAAATAAAACGAAAAAAATAAATAAATAAAAATTTGCTTCGTCTGGCTGCTGACAACGCTGACGCTGAAGCTGACGTTGACGTCGCTGTCGCAGTTGCTGGTGTTGTTGTTGTTGTTGCTGCTGCCCCGTTGTTAGATATGGTGACCCACTAACCTACTTTATTCAAAACGTTGAAGCTTTTTACGTACACACACACACACACACTCAGACACAATCACATGCACACATACAAATGCTTTACTGCTTCTTTTTTGATTAAAATTATATAAACAAAGTGGAAATATTCAACAACGCAATCGACACAGAAACAAAAAAAAAAACCAACACGAAATAATGAAAATGAAAACGAAAAAGCTAAAGAAGAGACTTACAAATGTCTCACTCGTTATCTCCCTCTCGCTCTCACTCTGCGTTAGTTGCGTAGCGCCCTGCGTAGAGAGCACATTAACGGAGAGAGAGAGAGAGAGAGCGAGAGGGATGCATAAGCACATGAAGCTTTTTTTTTTGTTTTCGCTTTTGCCTTGAGCAATGAACAAACCACAACTAGAGATTCCCACACGGCAACGCTTCAGCGAACACACACACACACATACAGACGCAATAGGCAAAAACAATGCAAACACAAATATAAAGCAACAATAACAATTCACGCCTCGCACGCACCTCACAAACACAAACACTCACACACACATACGTACGCCATATTGAACCTAACCCAACAAAAAATGCTCAAAATGTACACACAAACACACACACACTTACGCACTCTCATGTCTCTGCGCTCACTCTCCTCTCTCCCTTTCGCTCTGCCGCCATTGGAACTTTATTGTGCGTGATATTTTTGGGAGCTTTTATGCGTAAAAAGCAACAACAACGACTACAAAACGACAATGTGAATACGTGAATGCGACGATCGTTTGCGCAATTTTGCTCATTCATCGCACGCACTTTCGGTTTTTTTTTTGCGTTTTCCTTTATTTGTTATACGCGTCTACCCTTTCCACAAAGTTTTACTAATTTGTCAGACAGTGCAGACTCATATTTTTCAACACTGACAACAATGATGATAAACAAGATCTTTATTATGGGCTTCTGAAAGTTATTCCAAAGCTTATGCTAATAATAATACTAAAGTAAATTTAAATAATAATAATGATGTAAATTACACTGAAAATAGTTAAAAATAAAAAGAAGGCATTTAAAATATTAATGAGATTAATGTACATATATTCATTTAAAATATTAAGAAATTTTTTATTTAGGACTAAATAAAAGAAAAATAATTGTAAAATTGATAATGGAAATTACATTGTTAATTCAAATACAACTACTGATATACCCAGTGAAATAAGTATATGTGGATGAAGTTATTCAAAAAAAACTATACTTTGATACTTTTTTGATGCAGATTTCTTAAAATAATCTTATCATTTAATTTCCGTTTGAATGACACAAAAATTTTTTTAACCTATTAAGTACCCATTGAAAATTTAGAATTTTTGTAAAAGTGTTCTTTTTCTACTTTTTCCTCGATTTTTTACAAAAAATATTTTGATGCAAAAAAATTCTTCAAACAATTCAAAGATATAGATTTAAATTTCAATAAGCAGAGTATCTATACTTTGCTTACAAATATTTAAAAAAACTCTTTTTGTTTAATTTTGAAATACATTTATTTCTTTTGTATATTTTCTAGATGTTTTTTTAAAGTTGTTGTTGTTGTCCCTTTTAATATCATTTTATCTTTTGTTTTATTACATCTTTCTTACATTTTTCCAATCAATTTCATCAACTTGACGTTCAATTTCAATTTTTACGTCACTTTTTGTTGTTGTCTCGTATTGTATTTCACATTTTTTTGTTGGACTTTGCTGCGACTTGCGATCCCCGTTTTCCTTTTTAGGGAAAGTACACTTAAGTGTAATCGAGTTGCCATATGGTCGCAAAGTTCGATTATGACGTGGCGACCTAAATTGTGGAGAGCTTTAGAGAGCTGCTTTATCAAAAGATAACAAGAGCATAGATAAGGTATCATTGAAACGATCATAAGAACGATTTTGTTCTCTAGTAAGTCGGGTATTAATATAGGATTTTTTCTTAAAATTTTAGGATATCAAATTGAGTAGAAAAGAAGAGAGTTTACTAAAAATAATAAACATGTTTAAAATTAGCTAAATCCCTTACAGTTTAAATTTAATTTTATTTTTTTTTGCTCTTCATTAAACAGTTACAACCTTCTATTGTTTTTTTAATTAGTTAGCTTAATTATATAGTCAAAAGTTAAGATTGTTCCCATGACATCGTCAACAATAATATGAATATGAAAAACAACAACAAAGACGACAACAACAAGTTGAACAACAACGTCATCAACTACAATTTATGAAGTGCATTTGTCATTGCAGCTTTAGTCAAATGTCCTTCACTTAAAACATTCCACGTACAACTAAAAAGCAACAATAATAATAACAACAACAGCAACAGCATTACAATTGTTTATCAAGTTGTTGTTGCTGGTTTTATGACTTGGCTTGTTTTAATATGAAAACTCAAAGCTCGGAGCCATTAAACAAGTCTCGAGTTGCTGGCGGCTAATTTCAAATAGTGTATATACCCTGTAGAATAAGACACCCTTTAATATTTATATATTGTTCTTGTTGCTCTTGTAAATTTGATCTCAAAGGACGCACTCACTCTTGCACTTAGTTCGAATTGTGAGTCGTCTGTTTTGTGAGGGGGTTTTTTGCGGTGGGGTTGGCTCGAGTTGCTGCTGCCTTGTAAACTGGGTCAATGCAATTTAGGTCACCTAGATTTGATTGCCAAACACACAACTACAGCAGCGTGTCAGACAGAAAGAGAGAGAGAGAGACTGAGCCAGACAGTCAGTCAGTCAGTTAGTCAGCCAAAAGCTGTGACTCAAGCCAAGTCAAGTCAAACACGAGCCGAGGGCAAGACGAGAAAACACAAGCTGATGATGAGCTGGATTGCTTTTATCTTTATACTTTTAATTTCAGTTATTTATTCTATGTTGTGTAACAGAATTAAAAGTATAATTACTCGCTTTAATCAAAATTAAAGTCATCTGTAAAATATGTTTATTTACGCACAGCTTTTAAATTATTAAGTATTATTATAAGCTATCATTCCACCTAATCACAACAAGAGCGGTCAAACAGAAACGTAGTAATGGCTGATTTATGTTTCAAGCAATATAAGTTCCTGAAAGTATGCAATAAATAATACTTTATATTTATCTAAAAAGGTAACGGATCACTGCGGACAGCAGTCCGCGCTAGTGACGAAAGCAGCACGAAGTGTGCGAAAGCGACTAGCATATATACTAGGGTGTCCCTTATTTGGTCAAAGTCAAAGTTTCACCTTAATCGAAGTACGAGAACCCATTCAAATTTGCATCGAAACATGAAAAACCAGTGTTTTAACACTGATTATACGTTTTTCGATGATTTTTCATGTTTCGATGCAAATTTAAATGGATTCTCGTACTCCGATTAAGGTGAAAACTTGGTTTTGAGTTCTTTAGGACCTAATGAACAAAATAAAAAAAAAAAAATTAAAAAAATAAAAGAAAATTGTTTTTTGTCCCATATAATTTTAAAATTTTCCGATCCAAGTCGGCACGGGTTGAAATAAATATTGACTTTGACCAAATAAGGGACACCCTAATATATACACAGGAAGAATGGAAAATTTGATATGACTGCCCGATCAGGTCGAGCTATATACCGATCGAAAGGTATCAACAACTTACAAATGTGCATACTAAGACTTTTGGAAACTCACCTGGTTCGTGAGATAAACAGGTGTAAGTGGGAGGGGCAAAATTTAAATTATTGGAGCTAATGGGGCCGTTGGATCCTTTTTGAATTTTCGTTGAATTTTTTAAAATTTCTGATATCCAATTTTGTGACGAATAATATTAAGTTTTACATATAAATTATTTTAGACAAAATTTTTGCATTCGGCACTGCGCAAAACAGTGAATGAGTTTTATTTGGTATGACGAATTGAGACATTTTAGCGCAATGTGCCGAGTGCCAAAATTTTGTTTAAAATAATTTATATGTAAAACTTAATATTATTCGTCACAAAATTGGATATCAGAAATTTTGGGGCATGAAAATGTTTTCGTCACTAGCCTTTTACCTCGTAAATATATAAATATATTTTTTATTTAAATATTCGTCAAGTTAATATTTTTAATTTAATATTTGAAACTCATAAGTAAAACTTGTAATAAAATATAAAATAAATGCAATCAATTTCGACAATCAATTAGCCGCAATTCAACAACAACGCATTTGCACAATAAACAAATTCGTGTGCCAAAAAACCATTTACAAATAGGCCCCCAACAAAAAAAAAAAAATAAAGAAATAAATTCGATTTTTTTTTATTTCAAAATTGAACACAGAGAAATAAATACAAAAATTGAAACAAAAAATTTTACGCAATTTTGTGTGTGTGTGTCGACGATTATGTAAGCGCACGTGAAAAGCAACAATGGCAATAACAATAACAATAAACACGCTAGAAGAGAAGAAAACGAAGCAGAGGAAGAGCAAGAAGTAAAAGAAGAAGAAGAAGCTGCTCTGCAGGGAGAAATACAGTTTCAATGTCTGTTTCAATTTTCAGTTTTGAGTTTTCTGCTTGTTTAGCTGTCGCTTCTGTTTTATGGTGTGTGTGTGTGTGTGTGTTTGTTTGTTTGCAGTTATTATTACAATGTTTTTTAATAGCTGCCATGATCCAAATTTCTCAACTAATTACATATTATTGTGCAAAAATAATTCGTTTTATACTAGTAGTATCACTACAACGCACAACGCTGCGTATGAGTAATTTTTTTGTATTTTTATTATTATTTTTCTTTATTTGACATTCGCTTATCAACGCACACAAAACGAGAAAAGCAAACAAAAAAAAAAACCCAAAACGAAACGAAACGTAACAAAATGCGACGTCTTAAAAAATTGTTTTATAAATTTTATTTTTTTGTTTTTGTGTTTCGTAGTTTTATTTGCGGCTATCTCGCTCACCAAGGTGTGTGGTGTGAGCGAGACAAAAACTTGGCCAAGTGCAGTAGGCCATGCAAATGGCAAAGTGGGTCAGCTATCAACTACGCACGCGTATTTTAATACTTTGCCGACTGAAGACTGACTATCAGCAGCAATGGCTGACACACGCACATACACATACACACACACACGCACATACACGCACACAGACAACACGAACCATCAGCTCGGCAATCAACGATTCGGTGCTGAGCAACAACAACAACAACAACTGTCATATCAGCAATAAGCAACAACAGCAAATAACATTAAAGGCGAAATTATAAAAATAAGTAAAACAATAAAGAAAATACTAAAAATAATTTTAATATAAAGCCAAAAAGGCTAGCATTGTTACTAAGTTACTTAAGGGAATGCGTAAATAATAAAAAAGAAGTATAAATACCCTATAAAAATAAAAAGAATGTAACTAAAAAGATATACTACATTGTATATGATTTTTTAGAATATGAACATATAAAAATATAAATACCCCATTGTGTGGTCCAGTAGCTCAGTGCTTAGAGTCGCCGACCTATCACATAAGTAGAACTTCCAGTTTGAAAAATACCTGAGTTCGATTCCCCCGTCAATATAGTCAAGCATGTGTTTTTAAATTCTTCGGAATGAAACGCAAATATAAAATTACTTCCCGTCATATAAAAAAAAAAAAAAAAAAAAACCCCACAAACAAAGCTTCCTGAATAATTACTTTAAATAACATGTTTATAAAGATAATATATACTAAATTTTATTTATTTATTATTATTTATTTAACTTAATGTGATTACAAAGAAAATAGTCATGTTAACTTTTTTCGTTAAGTTGGACTATAAATATAAAAAAATACAAATTAGGAAATTAAACTAAGAGAAACATTTAAAAACAAAATATTAAATTTTTTTCTTAATTTAAAATTTATTTTAATATTTGTGTGCGTTGTTGTTGTTAACTTGGTTGCGAGTCTTGTGTGCGTTGTTGTTATTTTGCTCGCGAGTCTTTCGTGCGACTTCACAGCGCCGAATAGGCAGAAATAAAATTGGGAGCAGCCGCCAGCTCGCGGAGCCCATGCGTGCCCACCGCTGATTTAAATTCTTAAAATTAATAAGAGTATTTCTAAGTTTTGTTTGATATACAGTCGAACTTCCCTAACTCGAATCACCATTATCCACGAAAAAAGTTCGAGTTAGGGAGACTTCGAGTTAGGGAAGTAGAATTGTATGAAATTTGCCTAGTATTGCCACTCGATTTTGTTCGAGTTAGAGAAACTTCGAGTTAGGGAAGTTCGAGTTAGGGAAGTTCGACTGTATTTGATAATTTTAAAATTGTTATATTTTTTGTATAAATTCGATTTTTTTGCACTAATAAATCATATCTTTTTATACAGCACATATACTCTTTAGTAAGTGTATACAAAAACCAAAGTTACATCATAGCAAACAGTCAAACACAGATAATCAAACAGTCAGACGAATGGACAGACGTACAGAGGTGGCGACTCACGCACTGCGGCGCTGGGTGTAAATTATTATTATATTTTTTAAAATTTTTATTATTTGTCGTAATAATTTCAGTTTGTTAAGGTCTTTCGGTAGCTCATTTCAGAGCACATATATGTATTTAATTATGAAATATGCACATGATTTTATTTAAATAAGTGACACACAATATTTCATAAAAAACAACTCGCAATGACCTCGAGTTCTTTGAGTGAAAAGATTTAGAGAAACCACTAAGAGCTAATCACGTGACTTGCGAAACATCACAATTTAAATAGCAATCGAATCGAATTGTACAATGTTGCGATAGATTAAATAGTTTTGAAATAGGCAAATAGACCATTTTATTTAAATTTTATGATCATGGAGACGAAGAAAGTGAAAAAAACGAGAATCGTAATAACTTAAAAGTATCTAAAAGACATTATATTTCATAAGAAATCCAAGCTTTCTCATATTTTAAATATTAAAAAAAATAAAGTAATTGTTTAAAAAAAAATAAATTTTAAACTTGCATAAAAAACCTTTTTTTACAATTGCCTATGGTTTTTAGAACAAGTAACAAAAATATTAACAACATTCATTGGGCCTAAAACATAAATTTTTTTTTAAACTTTTTCCAGAACAATTACTTGATATACTGAAAATATAATTTCTTATAAAGAAATTAAAAACAACAGTTAAAAGCTAAGTTTTCCAAATTTTTCTGATAATGAAGGCTGTAGGCACAAATAATCGATTAATCTGAAATCAATGAATATTATCTAACCAGAACTGCATAAAATAATAAAATTGTATACTAAATAATTGTTCACTTTTCAATATTAATTTGCTACAAAATAAAATGCAGACATTTTTGATTATAAATAAATAACTCTGTAGCGTTTAATCGTAATTGTTATTTGCAAAAACCAAGTCAACAGTTAGGTAAGGCACACTCCATACTACATTCTCCATACCTCATTTCTCAGCTCATTGCTTATCTCTTTGTAGCCACAACACTACACCTATTGGCCATATTGCTGCTAGCCCATTGAAAAATTGCAGTTCAGCGACAAAAAACCAAAGGTATTTCAAAATTCGAAAGGGTTTAAATTTACAACTACAAAAGGCATAAATAAACATAATTGCTGCATAAACAATGTACACGCTGACATGGAGATAGCCAAAAAGACGCAGAGAGAGAGAGAGAGGGAAGGAGAGAAAGAAAGAAGGTACATTACACAAATCAACAATAACAACAAAAAGGTAAATAAATAAATATATCAAGACCTGCCGCAACAATTTTACAAAGCAAACAACATTTGCATCTCATAACGAAGACGAAATACCCTAGAATATATAAATAAAATTCTCACAAACGTTAAATTTATTTAAGAACAGATTCAAGCGTAGAAGCTGCTAATAACTATCGATAGTATCGATAAATTGTACTACGGTTGTAACTATTATGAATTTATTAATTATTAATAATACAAATTCGTTATACTTTTTTGCAATTACTAACAATTATTACTGTTATAGGTGAATTCTGAACAGTATTACAATTGATTATATTATTATTTATTATAATAATTAATATTATTCAATAAATTTACATAAAACACCAATAATCTTAATAAAGATCGAAAAACTCTTAAGTAATTTAAAACATAATTTAATTAAAAAATGTTGATAATTCCGAGTTATTGTGTATATTTATAACGATTATTAATTATTATTTTTATTAATACCGATATTATGCAGATATTATCGATAAAGTGCAGATAATACCTTAAAAGTCTCAATAAAGATCGAAACATTGAGAAGAAATTTGAAAAAGAAAAGTAAATAAATAAATAAACATTTATTTTTAGTCAGATTAAGTAAGCGCAATAAGTAATAACAACAACAAAGCAATTTGCATGTATGAGTAAAATTGATGATAGGACATCAGCCCCCCACTCCACCCCCTCCCGTTGCAATTTGTCCTGCTGCTGTTTATCAATGCGCATTGCGTTGACGCCAGCGTGACGACGCGACGTCTCAGTCAGCGTCGTCATCGGCGTCGCAGTCACTGTCGACCCATTTTACCTAAACTGCAAGGTTTGTATTGTTGGGAGCTTTTTCTTGTTTTTTTTTTTTCATTTTAGCAAAAGCTCACACATGCGTTTGCTTCGCGTAGTTTGCACTGCAAGCTAGCATGTAAATATATAATTACTATATATGTATGTCAGTATGTGCATGTGTTGTGTGTATAAATAGCTTTCAAGCTGTTTTGTATCTGTATCATTATTTTTTTGCTATCTCTGTTGATTGCGTTGTTCTGTGCTTTGCTTGAGGATCGCCATAGTTTGTTTTTGTTGTTGTTGTTCTTGTTGTTGCTTTGCAGCGACGCCCAACT
>JBAMBJ010003842.1:0-25799 GCA_037043495.1 Drosophila recens
ACTAGGGGGCTCCGCCCCCTGCTCGCTTCGCTCGCCAACCCCCGCTCGCTACGCTCGCAAAATTGAAAAGAAGGTCTTTTGTTTTCCAGCTTAACAAACTTAAACTGCTCGCTTCGCTCGCCAACCCGCAGCTCGCTTCGCTCGCAAAAATTTAAAAGAACTTCTTTAGTTGTCCGGTTTAACAAATTAATACAATATAAGGGGGTCCGTCCCCTGCTCGCTTCGCCCGCAAAATTGAAAAGAAGGTCCTTAGTAGTCCGCTTTAACAAATTTATATAATATAGCATGTTTTGTAAAAAAACGGAAATATTAAACTTCCGCTGTCCGCGCTTTCAATGTTTCTTCTTGCTTTGGCTAAAACTCAGATTTAGTGAGTTGGCGGGAAAAATCCAGATTTGGCGGGAAAAAGCCAAATTTGGCGGGAAAAAGCTAAATTTGAGGAAAATTCAAAATTTAGCAAGAAGAGTTAGTGTATGAGTTTTCTAAGAATATCTTATGCAACAACAGAGTTTTTGATTCTAAAGGTTAACTTTCATCCGATTGATCCTATGGCAGCTATATGATATAGTCATCCGAATTTGACCAAATTTGGCCAGAATGTTAGAGACAGCTCCAAACATATAATCTGTGAGTTTGGTTGAAATATCTTAAGAAACAAAAAAGTTTTTCATACTAAAGGTTATTTTGCGTCCGATTGTTCCTATGGCAGCTATATGATATAGTAACCCGACTTTGACCAAATTTGGCCAGAATGTTAAAGACAGCCCCAAACATATTTTCTGTGAGTTTGGTTGATATATCTTAAGAACCAAAAAAGTTTTTCATACTTAAGGTTATTTTGCATCCGATTGTTCCTATGGCAGCTATATGATATAGTAATCCGATTTCAACCAAGTTTGGTCAGAATGTAACAGACAGTATCAGACGTACTATCTGTGAGTTTTATTGAGAAATTTTGAGAAACTAAAAAGTTTTTCATACTAAAGGTTATTTTTCTTCCGATTGTTCCTATGGCAGCTATATGATATAGTCATCCGACTTTGACCAAATTTGGTCAGAATGTAAAAGACAGTCCCAAACATACAATCTGTGAGTTTGGTTGATATATCTTAAAAAACAAAAAAGTTTTTCATACTAAGCAATTCTGTGACCTTTGACCTCGATTTTGACCCACTTAGAGGTCGAATTTCGCAAAACGCCGTCTTATTGCACGATGAAATTATCTCATCTATGTTGTGTGCAAATTTCAGCTTTCTATCTTTTACCGTTTGGGCTACACGTTGATTCTCAGTCAGTCAGTCGAGTCAGGACAAAGAGTTTTATATATATAGCGAACTATAATTATTATTCGTTATTATTTGTATTGTTATTTATAAAAATTGTATTGTTTTTTTTTATTTTAAATCTTATTGTGTAATTTTTTATTAATTTTCGTTGATTTGTTTGCAGCACTTTATTTAACTTCTTTTTAGATTCGTAGTTTTGAGATACATTTGATTATTTTACATTTGTTGTATTTTCATTATTTTATTTTTTCCATTGCATTTTCGCAATTTTGTACAGCAACCAACAGAATATTGCAAACGCGTTTTCAAGGATTTGATGTGGAACCAATCAATAATAGTAATGTTAAGAAGTTTACTTACCCCCATGATCGTCGATCTCTAGACCAAATTCATCCTCTGACATGGACTCATCATCTGAGCTGAGATTGGAGCCGCTGAGGTTGCCAGTTTGCTGCTGCTGTTGTTGTTGCTGTTGATGATGCAATTGTTGTTGTGTTGTACTCGTAGTATTGTTGTTGTTGCTTGCCGTTTTGTTAGTGGCACAGGAACTGGCTGCCAACTCCTCAATGCTGTGCAACGATCTACGATTGGCAGTGCTCGTTGTTGTTGCTGGATTTGTTGTTGTTGCAACAGCAGCAGCTGTTGTTGTTGCTGCTGCTGCTGTTGTTGTTGTATCAGCCATATTACCATTACCAACAACAACCGTTGCATCCTTGGTGGCAGCAACCACCTCAAAGTCCAACAACTGTGCCGTTGTGGAGCTTAGGAAACTTGAGGTGCTGACAACAGAATTTGCCCCATTCTCCAATGGCTTCAATTGATGGTATTCCAAAGTGTTTGTCTTTGGCAACAACACTGGATAAATGCTGTTTAAAGATTCGACACCATTGTTGTTATTATGGCTGTTGTTGTTGTCATTGTTGTTGTGGCTGTTGTTGTTGTTGCGGTTGTTGTTGAACAATAAATTGGCAAATGATGGCATTGTGACTGATTCAATGATGACTGCACCACCGCCACCACCACCGCTAGATGGCGCTGTTAGCTTGTCAGCCACATTGTTGTTGTTGTTGTTATTATTACTATTATTATTATTGTTGTTGTTTTGGTTGTTATTATTATTATTATTGCTGGTGGGGTGATTACTATTGCTATGTGGATTGGGACTGGCAAAGATGCGTTCACAGAGTCCGCTTAAGGAGACACCGCCATCCAATTGGCTGTCATTGATACCCTGTAATGTGCTGAAGCTATCAACGGGCGGATTCGAATTGGAATTCTGCTGCTGTGCATCTTTTTGCAGTTGTGTGTAGTTGATAAATGGAATCATTGGTGTGCTGCCAGCGGCAAGCATTTGATCCTTGTGATGAAGTGGCAGCATTTGTTGTTGTTGTTGTTGGTGTTGCAGGTGCTGTTGTTGTTGTTGTTGTTGCTGGTTGTTGTGATGTTGATGTTGATGATGATGATTGTTGTCGTCATTGTTGTTGCCAGTTGCATAGCTAACAATGTTGCTGCTGCTGCTTTCGGCCATCAAAGGTACATTAAAGTTATCCATTGTTTATTTTGTTCGTTTCGTGATGTTCTTGAATTTGTTGTTGTTGGTGATGTTCTAGTTGTTCTTGTTGTTTCAGTTTCACAGGTAACGATTGTAGTTTGTATTTACTTAAGACTGCAAATGAGAGAGAACAACAAATTACACATAAATTAGTAAAGTTCTACTCAAGTGTAAGAGAGATGGAAAACTTTTCAGCTACATATAAAAGGGCACACAAAGCGGAAGCTCAACAATGTAAAGCTTTTCTATGAAAGTCAATGAGAAGGTGGCTGAATGTAGGTCAAGGTCAAATTATACATTGTCTACAAACATCTGTGAAAGCTTTGAAGAGAGTTTGACAGCTTTTAAAGCTACGCTTATAGACAAATTAATTTATGAATAGAACGAAAACTATAAACAATTTAATTGAGAGATCATTGGTTGAAAAGGTATTAAAAAACTAACTGCTCATTTAACGATAAATGACAAAAAATTTGAAACTTTCTTATCGTTTTAAATTTCTAGCTCAATTTTCTGGAAATACACTATAGATTTTAAGTATCATAATATTATCTTGTGAAAAATCTATCAACAAACTCCATACTAATTTATTGGTACATTTATTTATAGTTTATCTTTTTTGCTGAATACTCTTTAATTCCATTCATTCAGATCATTTTGATCAGATTTCATAGTAAATATATTTTAAATTTTTAATTATATGCCTTTGCGAAACATTTTTTTAATGTAGAGTTTTAACTTCATATAAGATCTAGGGACAATTAACTGTACAATTCCAGTTTACATTTAATCTAATTAGACCCTTCTCTTTCAGTCTCTCTGTGTATGTTTTTTTCTCCCCTAAGCTCGACAACATAATTAAATTTTATATGCTTGCAGCTTCTTCCAGTTCGCAAGCAACTTGGCAATTCCAATGGTTGCCAAACCAATTGGAAAGCCCTCTAGTAACTTCCACAACTTGTACAGAACTTAATTAACTTCATTCAACTTCTGCCTTGCCATTCTCCTTTTTTCGTTTCGTTTCGTTTTGCTGTCTCAGTCGCAGTCGCAGTCGAGACCGCAGCCGAAAAAGCTCACCCCAACTAGACAAAAGACTTGAGACTTGGGACAGGCGATAGCTTCTGGCGGGGCAGATAGTAGCGTAAAGGGGCGTGACAGGGAAGAGTTGAAACACGAACTTACCTTTCATGCACAAAAAAAAACTAAAATAATATTAAATAGCAATAGCAGCTGCTGCTGTTGGCTGTGACGTCGACAGCGACGCTTTAGCGCATGCGCCGCTACCCCAACAGCGATCACGACAAAGAAGAAGACGCTGCTACTGCTGTTGTTGTTGTTGTGGCTGCTGCTTTTGGGGCGCTCCGTTTACTTTGCTTTTGCTCTTTGTCGTTCTTAAAACCAGTTGGGACCGAAAGCAAAAGTGCTATTATTATTGTTGTTGTTGTTGTTTTTGTTGTTGGCCCGTTCGCCTTCTCTATTTGTTTGTACACTTCACACGGCTATTCGCACACAGCAGCAGAAGAAGAACTTGCGTGATTCATGTTGCCCCTGCGGCCGCGACCCCGCAACGATCAGCACTGATGCAGTTTCCGCCTGCGCCAGCAGCAGCTGCGACGTCGTCGTCGTCGTTGTCGAAAGCTTTTTCAGCATATTTTTTTTCCGCCGCTCACACACATTTGCGCTCACACACTGTTATTGTTGTTGCTGTTGCTCTCGCTAGTGTATGTTCTTATTATTTGCGCTGCGCCAATTCTCTTGCTATTTCGTTCTTTTTACGTTTTCGTTTTCGCTTTGCCTATTCGCTATTCGCTTTAAGTGTTGTCTTTCGCGCATGGAATTTGTTTTTGCATGTTGACGGTGACGGTGGCGTCGGCGTTTGCTGCTTCCTTTTATGTATTAAAAAAAAAAAACAGCAAAAGCAAATTTATTGCAATTATGCCGAACGAGACGACGACGACAACTTCTTGCACAACGACAGAGCGACGACAGCGAGACGAGCAGACGAAGAGGAAGACGAGCACGCGCAACAAGCGAAAAGCTCTTCCTACAAAAACAACAAATTGCAATTCCCTATTACACACACACAACACATACACAACTCAACTCATGAGAACAGCGCGCACTTATACACATATAGATTTAAAAACATTTACTGGTTGTTGTTGCTGTTGTTTTTAGTTGCTCTTGCGGCTGCTTGCTAATTTGTGTTGTCGTTCTAGGTGCTCTGCTCCAATTCTATGACACAACAACACACACTGTATATATGTACATGCATATAGTACATAAATGTGCACATATGTACATATGTGATAATTTTACAAAAATTGCACTACCGTTATGGGACGGTTGTAGCTGTGGCTGCTGCTGCTGCTCACGCATATTAATACACATTTTCATTTTGCTTTCAAGTATTTAGTGGCTTGTTGTTGCTATTGCTGTTGTTCTTAAAGTTGCATTGCGCGCTTCGCTTCTGGTTTTAATTTCACTTTTCTTGTGCCCGCACACAAGTTAGTTTCTATTATGCTTTTACTTTCAGCCTATTTGTTTATTCCGCTGCTTTTTTTCGGGAAAAACTATGCACGGCACACGGGACAGACACACAACACACGCAAAAATTAGGTCTGTAGGCCAACACGAACGGGAACACAGTAAAAGTAGCAAAGTTGTTGGCGTAGGTAGAAGAAGAGGAAAGCACACACGCATACACAAATACACGCTCATGTGCGCACATACATACACAGAGATAGACAGATCGAGTATGGTGCGGGGCCAAGGACGTGTAAAGGCAGCAGAGCGACAGCGTCAAAATTATTCTTGGCCTTTAAACGCGCATTTGAAGAACAAGGACGGCAATCATATGGCAAGCAGCGTCAAAAGCTTTTAGCTAAAAGCACCAACACACCGAAGCAACTGTGGCGTAGCTTTAAAATCGCGCTAAAGCGCCAGCTGGCGGCATTAATGGGAACCAAATTGCGTCAACGTTCAAAGCTTTGACCGTTTAGAATTTGAATGCCAGTTTGAAATCGTTTGAGAGCGAATTAAATTTGAATTGAAGAATTTATATTTTTTTTGTTAATAAAAATTTAAAATTTGTTTTATTTACTACTTTATAAATGACTTTAAAACATGAATTTAATTTTATTTTGTTGTTGTTAAGAAAATAGTTTGCATTTCCGTTTATTTTATTTGTTACAAATTACGTTGCTGTTGTTTTTCTTTTTGTTGTTTTTTTTTTATATAAATTACATACAATCATTGAACATTGTTGCTGTTTCTCATATACAATACAATACACTTATTTAAATTTATAAATATATATAAATTGCCAAAAAGTAATTTCAATTATCATTTTTGTTTAGTTGCACAAGACCTTAGATATCTATTTATAATATTACATCGAAAATTACAAACCTATATGCAAAATTGATTTATGTTAATTATAAGAAACATGGTATTACTAAGCTTATACATATATATATTGTATATATATATATAATAAACATATCTGTTTGATTTCTTTTCTGTTTATGTGTAATAATTTCATTTAAAAATACATAATACATAAATACGCCTTTGTTGCTTTACTTATACATATACAATATATAATTATAGTAAATTTATTGTTAATATTATTACTTTTGCTAAAAAACCGTAGATTACAATTACACAATTAGGCCTAGATATACATTATCTATGTGTCTATAGACAAATATCTCTTTAGATTTCGATAAGCTTTTTCTTTCTTTAGCTAGGGGTGCTCTCTGGCTATCAAAACTAGATCTTAACCGATTCGCGTTGCTCTTTTCCCATTACATGTTACAATTTTTGTTTTTGTTTTTGTTTAGCGTGTATTTATGTGTATGTGTATGTGTGTGTGTATAGCACCTTTGTATCACTTTGCACTTAGCTCTAATTGTTTTATTTTATTTTATATAAAAGACTTTGCCTTCCAAAGACAAAGACGTCAAACTGACCACTAAAATTACTAGCTAAAATATATTTATATATATTTTTTTTCTCATACTAATCATAGTATTTATATAGTTACTTATTATATACTTGTATACATACTATATTCATGACGTTCGTTTTTTGTTTGTTTTTAAAATTTCATTAAAATGGTTTTAACTCCCAACAAATTTCGGACGCTCTCGTTGTATCGGATGAGCACAACCTTTGAGGAGCTAAACACATTCAACTTCTCGCCGGCGCACAGCAATTGCAGGCAGGTCGCCTGCTCCAGAAAGTCATCGATTTTGAACTCCCTCAGCAATTGCTTCTGTGCTGTGCTCGCCAGCGTGTTGCTATTTGGACAGATCTATAAAGGAAAATGGAAAAAAAAACATTAAGGTTAGTTATATGAGTCACAAAATTTAAAAAATCCAAAACGGTAAGCATAAATTTTAAAATTCAACTACCAAAATTATTTGACATTTTTTTATTTACATTTCTAATAACATTATTCCGATTCAGGGTGTCAAACCGAAACGAATATCAGTATCAGTTCGGATTCGGTTAAGTTAGAATTTTGGTTTTCGGTTATCGGCTACACAAAATTTAAGGATATCGGTTTCGTAACAATAACCGGATAATTTATTGTCTCGGTTTTAAAAGTCCGATATGATATTGGTAATTTTTACAAGATTATGTTAATAACATATACAAAACAAATTTTTTTGTTAAAATGATAGATTTTATGACATTTCTAATTTTTAGAAGTAAGTTTTAGTTAACTTAAGGTCTAGTAATGTCAATATGACACTAACAACAAACAACAACGCACAAAGCACTTGCAGAACGCAAGGAGCATGACTCAATATACAGCTGATTCAAGAGATGCCAATCTATGTCATCAGTACCGTTGTGCTGACTTGACCAGCGATCCAAGCCTAATGTCATCTTTGAGACGCCAGAACCAGTTGTGAATTCTAAGCATCGAAAAGTGACTTGCATTCTGCAAGTGCTATGTGAGTTGTTGTTTGTTGTTAGTGTCATATTGACATTATTATTACTATTCTCAAGTTAGCTAAAACTTACTTCTTCAAATTTTTAGTAAAAAAAAAATGTTTCTATTCAATGGGATTTTAATTAAAACTAAAACTCCAAAAAAATAAATAAATTAATAACAAATTTTTTTTATAATAGATTGAAACAAAACTAACCGTGCATGAAACGGTTACTTAACGGTTATTTTTGGTTTGAATAATTGAGATGTTTTTGTGTAGGTATAAAAAAGTTTAATTTTGATTACGGTTTCAGTTATGATTACCAATTTTAATCGGTTAACGGTTACGATTTCGGTTACGGTTTTAATCTCTGTCCCTTATCATGTTTTCTCTAATTTTAAATTTCGAATTCTTATTTTTTTTAAATGACGGGAAGTATATATTTTTGCGTTTCGTTCCAAAGAATTTAAAAACACATGCTTGACTACAATTGACGGGGGGACACTCTAATTCTTATAGGGTATTAGATCTAGCATTTTTTACTTGCCTTATTTAGCAGCGTATCCTTCGATTTGACTTTAAGTAAATTGCACAAATCGTTTAAGAGTACCCATTTATCACTGCCCTCGTCTTTGAGCAAGTACAGTGGTGGCAAGGGCACATCGGCCTCTTCAAATTCAAAAATATCACCATTCAATTCGTCCGTCAACGTCTCTCGATCGTTATCAGCATCATCAGTATCATCATCATTAGCATTATTCAAGTCATCATCGTTATGATTACAATGCACAGTATTATCATTCACATTATTCATTATGCTATTATTCATATTCATATTCATATTCATATTCGTATGCTCGTCATCATCTTGGGGTTCCAGTTTAACCTCATTCTTGACATTCACAACACTTGTTACATTTTGCTCAACACTGTTATCGTTGTTGTTATTGTTGTTATTGCTATCCTCGGTGCCAGGCTCCAATTTCACCATTGTTACCATCGATGTTGCTGTTGCTGTTGTTGTTGTTGTTGTTGCTGCAGTCTTTGCACTTGTCTCCCCATTTTGTTTAATCGTCGTCGTCTCCTTGCTCTCCTCCTCTTTCTTTGCCTGCAACAACAATCCATTATTGCCGTTCTTGTTGTTGCTGTTGTTGTTGTTAGTTTTCTCTCTCTCGCTGTTGTTGCCATGACTTCGTTTTCGTCTCCTTCTTCGTTCTCTACGTAGAGCTCTGCTCATATCACATGCTGTATTCGGTACATTATCGAATATATCAAAACCATTTTCCTTTTCATCTGCAAAACATGTTGATAAAATTCGATTAAATAATGTTTCGATTTATCAACTTTATCAACTTACCAAATATCTCCCAGGGTCCCTGAAATCTCATCGGTTTTATGTCAGCGGCCGCACTTTGTGCATCGCTGAGGTGAGAGCGCAAAATGCCGCACATCAATTTGCTTGAAGCTAACATGAGTGGAGTTTGACCTAGAAGAAAGACGGAAAACATAAAGTAAATAAAGTAAATTAAGTGATTAAATAATGAATATGTATTAGTTAAGTGAAAGATGCTATCGAAAAGCGGGAAAGGCTATAGTCGAGCTCCCGACTACAGGATACAACAGGTTACTTATTTTAATATATATATTATCTACTTTTGTAGCATACTTTAAGGCAATTATATTGCCTTACATTATAACTTCAATCGGCCATTGCCACCATTCTTTTTGTCCGATCTTGTAACGATTTAATAGTATGATAGCTAATAATAGTACATAGTTAAATTTAGTACAGTTGAACTTCCATAACTCGAACTTCTATAACTCTAATTTCTATCTAACTCGAGCTAAATGACTGGCAGTAAAATTTATAAACTTAAGAAAAATAGCTCGAACCTTTACTTTGGAAATCGCAAAAGTTTCGTAAATCAGAGCTGAGTTTAAAAAAATGTGGGCCTGATACAAATTTTCTGTGTACATTTTGAAATATACTGGGGTGCCACAGAAATCTCTTTCACCTGAAAAATTACGTAAATTTGTGATGGGCCTGGATTTGGCCTCTTTCGAACTCGGACAATTGATATTCACGACTTATTTTTCATTTAACATAAATAAAATATATTAAATTACAAGTTTACAAACAAATTTTGTCGATTTATCGCGAAATTTCATCACAAAATGAAACTTCATTCAGCTGAACCTATTCAGTTGAACGAAAAATAAAGCACTAATTTTGTTACTCTTTCAGAAAAAAAAATAAGCAAAAAATATTAAGTTTATGAAAATCATACTTTGGCATCTAATTATAAGAAGATCAGAGAATTATAGAAAATAGATTTCATGTAAATCGGAACACTGGTTTAGGAATTACAGCCCAATTCCTACCACGGCAATTATGAACCTATTCAGTTGATCGGCAGTGTATATTACTTAAATAAATAACTTAAAAACATTTCTGGAAAAATATTTCACAAGATATGGATTTTTGATCAATTTAACATTTTTTGGCCTCGGTTGACATTTTTGTAGAAATGTCCGAATGTGAATATGACATAAATTAAGAATAAATAGGTAATCGATAACTAGAAGATAACATAAATTACAACATTTTGAAAGTGTAATGCTCACCTGAATACGTTGCCAGCAACGGATCGGCGCCGTAGGACAAGAGCAGACGCACAACCTCCTCGTGATCGTTCTCGATAGCGCCGTGCAGCGGTCGAATTCCCGACTGCGCTGCCTCCGAGTGATTGGCGCCGAACTGCAGCAGGATGCGGGCGATCTCCAGCCAGCCCTGGGTGCACGCCTCATGCAACGGCGTGTAGCCGGCATTGTCCTTTTGATCCGGATTCATGCCCATGCGATCGAGACAATAGACAACCACATCGATCAGTCCTTGGCGCGCCGCCTTGTGCATCGTACTCTGACCCACGCCCTTGTTGAGCACCCACTTCTGAATCTCCCGACACACATCTAACTCCGTCTTGACCTTGAGCGGCAGGTGGGAGGTGCTTCCGGCTATTGTGCTATCCGTGTCCTCCAGACGCTCGTCCGCGTCTGCAAAGGAACCTGCCAGCTGGTCCTCCTGGCCAGTGGTGGCTTGGTGGTTGTGATTGTTATTGTTGCTGTTGTTGTTGTTGGTGTTGGTGTTGTTGGTGGTGCTTTGACTTGGTGGATGCGGCGTCGGTCGCTTCTTTTTGCGTATGTAATCGAATCCCGAGCTGCCTTTCCTTCGCAAATACTTGCGCTTGTGTGTACTGTGGGTGGTGCCGCTGGCAGCTGTCGTTGTCTTCTCGGTGGTGCTGCTCTCCTGCTCCAGGTGGTGTTTGTGCCTCGTCAGCTTGTTGTTGTTGGCACTCACGATGCGATTCATTTGCTCCAGAAATTCCTCATACTGTTGATAGCTTAGCGCAGCGGAGGATGTGGACTCCTCGCCCTTGGCAGCACCACTGGGGGGTGCCGAGGCAGGTCGCTCCGTGCCCACAAAGATCTCACGGATGATTTCACGACGTTGCTGCAACTTGGACTCGGTGCGTGTTTTGCTTTGCAGCACTTTCGTGTCAAAGATGCTGAAATGCCGCTTGCCGGTGGCGTCATCCAGTTGCAGGTTGGACGGTGGTGCATTGGGTGCAGTGGGTGGTGCGCCGTCTAGTGTTGCCTGCTCGTATAACGAATTCGAGGCGGACGTTTGCGAGGTTTCACTGTACGTATGTAAGCTGGCAGCACAATTGCCACTTGCCATTTGCTGCTGCTGCTGCTGATGCTGTGTGGCAAGTGGCATTTTGTTGATGGTGGTGCTGCAAGCAACACTAGTTGCCCCGTTGCTCGTGACACGACGATGCAGCACATCAATAATCGATTTGGGTGTCAGCTTTTGTTGCAACTGCTGTTGTTGCTGTTGCTGCTGTTGTTGCAGCTTCAACTGCTGTTGTTGCAGTTGCTGCAACTTGGCGCGTGGCTTGCGTCCACGTGTTGGCTTAAAGCAGGCCAACTCCTGACTGCGGTCACGACCACGCTCCAGATCTGGCAACGAAGCTGCCACATGTGGCAACTTGTTAAGTTTGTTGATGGAAATCAAACGTTGCGGAATTTTCAACGCCAATTTATAGCGATATTCCTCCAAAAACAATTGTTGCTGTGGCGTTGGATTCGCCTTGTTGTTGTTGTTACTATTGTTGTTGGCTTTGGTTTTGGCCTTTAGCTTTAGATCAACGCCGCCCGCCGCACGCTTGTTTCTCAGCCTGGTCATCATCATTTCCTTCTTGTTGCCATCGGGCACAAGTTTTCGCACATATTTCCTTTTAATTTTCGTCGTGGAATTCCGTATGATTTTGTCATTGCGCAGCACTTTGCTATTGGCCAATTGCAGTTCCAGTTCCTTTTTGCGCTTCGAACGCGTCATGGTGTTTAGGGCGATGCGTTGTTGTTGTTTTGTTTTCAGCTGCGGTTTTGTCGTTGTCGTCGTCGTCGTGTTTTTTGGCTTGCGTTTGGAGTCCTTCTCTTCATCTGCATCTGCTTCTTCGTCTTCCTCCTCCTCCTCCTCCTCCTCCTCTTCTTCTTCTTCTTCATCTTCCTCCCCTTCTTCTTCTTCCTCATCATCTTCCTCCTCCTCTTCTTTCTTCTTCGCCTGCTCCTCAGTCTCTTGCTTTTGTTCCATCTCATTGCTGCTACTTTCCTGACTGCTTTGCTCCTTTACCTTTTCATGATGCTTTTTCTGCTGCTTTTCATGCTGTTTTTCAGCACTCTTACGCTTCGCATATTGCACTTTGTTCGTTTTCTTGCCTTTTCTCTCACTTGAGCTATTGCCATCCTCCTCCTGTTCCTGTTCTTCTTCATCGCTGCTCTGTGATTTCTGTTGCTGTTGTTGCTTCTGCTGCTGCTGTTGCTTCAATTGCTTCTCCTTTTCCTCCGCTCGACGTGTCTTACTTTTTCGCATCATCAGCGGCTTCTTCTGTCTCTCGGTCTTCCTTTTGTGCAGCTCGGTGGTGTCGCTTTCCGAGCTGCTGCTTTGACCCGCCGTGGGCGCCAATCTCGCCGCAATTCTCTGCTCCTGCACCAAACGCTTCTTCTCGCGCTCCACTTTGCTGAGCTTCTTCTGTGCGCCACCAGCACCAGCTGCACCGCTCAAAGCAATCCCATTGGTGGTCGCCGTATTGTTCGTCTGTTGCGTTGTGGTTGTTGTTGTTGTTGTGGTTGACTCCACATCTGCCACAGTGGGTTGTCTCTTCAGAATTCGCGCCACTGGCAAATCATCTTCACTCAGTTCCAGTTTTATTGCCGTCGTCGTCGTCGTCGCCTTCACGGGCAACACTTTGCTCAGCAATTGCTCGACCAGATTGTTGCAAGTGCTGCTCCAGTCCAAAAAGCTCGCCGTGTGCACATCCTCCGGCGTGGGCGTGGTCGTGGGCGTTGGCGCCGGTTCCAGTTTGATTTGTATGTGATTTGTCAGCTGAGCGGCTTTGGAATTGGCAGGAGTTGCAGCTGAAATCGCTGTGGAATTGGCAGGTGTTGCTGCTGCTGCTGCTGCTGTGTGGATTTCTGCTGCCGTTGTGCTGCTGGTGGTGGAACTGGCCGCTGCCAGCACGGGTGGTGTAAACGTAAAGCCCTTCAGTTCCGCTTTCGTTCTGATCCTGGGCTCCACTTTGGGCAGCAACAACTCCGTTTTGTTGTGGTGGTGCTGCGGTGGTGCAGGTGGTGCACACACAATGATGGACGATGTCTCCAAGCGTTTGGCGGCGAGCGCCTGTTCATTGATGGCTATCACGGGCACGGGCACCGTTTGAGGTGGTGCTGCTGTTGCTGGTGGTGGTGTTGGTAGTGGTGCCTCCAGTCTGGAGATTTTTGCTGCTGCTGCTGCCGCCGCCGCTGCTGCCGTCGCTTGATTGTATTCCTGCAAATGACGCTTGCGTCCCAGATAATTGGGATTGCTGCTGTTGTGGGTGGTGCTGCTGGTGGTGCTTGGCAGCACTTTGATGCTCGTCTCCGGCGGCAATTGTGTGCGCTTGGCAAAAGGATTCGTTTCCAGCACGCTGGGTCGCAGCTGCTGTGCCGCCTTTATCAGCAGGGGCGTGGCAGCTGCTACAGGTGGTGCGGCTATAGGTGGTGGTAGTGGTGCTGCTGCCGCTGGCGCCTGACGTATCACCGCTGTGGCTGCAGCTGTGGCAACTCCACCCACACCTCCTCCACCCCTCGCAAAATGAGGCGTAATATCGAAACGTGGCAACCCTAGACCCGTCATGGGACTTGGCAACGTCTTGGCCTCCTCGAGTTTTCTTAGATATTTATATTCCGTCGAGTCGGCGGTTTGTTTCACCGTGCGCATGGACAGATCCAGCGGCGAGTGGGCGGCAGGTGGTGCAGCAATGGGTGGTGCAGGCAGTGGCGCAGGCAGAGCAGCTGTAATTGGAGCGGGAGGATTGGGATTAGGATTGGGATTAGGAGGCGGAGCAACAGTCATGCGATTGCCTCCTGGCGTCTCCATGTTAAGCGTCTTTTTGATTATCTTCAGGTTCAATTCCTCCTCACTCGTCGTGTTCCGCTTCAGCATATCATTGATCAACGCCCTATAATTGGGCTTTGTTGTGGGCGTGGCCTTCTTGGGCACCACAGTCTGTGGTGACTGTGGTGGCATTGTGGTTTTGCTCACCACCACCGGCTGACAGCATATGTCCGGTCCATGTGGATACACCTGCAGTGTGGAGTAGTTGGAGCCCACACTCGTTGCACCACCAGCACCAGCTGCACCACTCGGTGGTGGCGTGTGGTTGTATGGAGTGGGTGAAGCCACCTGAGCCGCTGCGGGTGAAGGCGTTCCATGGTGATAGTATTGCGCATAGCTGGCGGTGGTGCGTTGCTGTTGTTGTGGTGGTGTTGTTGTTGTTGGGGGTGGAGCCACAGCTGTTGTATGTTGCTGCAACAGTTTGCCATATTTGGTGGGATAACCATGTGGTGCAACAGGTGAAGGATCACGCGAACTGACTGCCATCTCTTTATCAGCCGGTGGTGGTGGTGCAGGTGGTGCAGTGGTTGCATTATACGGATTCTGATAGAGCGAGGCACGCGTCAAGATCGGTGGCTCCGATTCCAATTTGCCATAGCCCGCTGGCTTGCTGTAGTAGTTGCCGCTGGTGGCAGTGGTGGCGACACGTCCATAGCTGCCACCTGCACCACCACTGGAGCTGCGTCTGTAGTCGAGACTCGGCGCTGGCGCCGATTCTCGCACATATTTCTCAATAGCATTGTGCACGGTATTCTGAAAATTCATTGGCATATACAGACTCTGATGCTGTTGCTGTGGTGCAGGTGGTGGTGGTGCTGGGGCTGCAGCACCGCGCTGCTCCGTGGGTGGCTCGTAGTGCTGGGGACACTTGCGAGCGTAGTTGGGACTCGGCTGTTGGTCGGTGGTGCCCAGGAGCGCATTGCTCGGATTGACCACATGATCCATCAGCTCGTAGCGTGTGGCAGTTGCAGTGGCCGTCGGTGGTGCATAGCTCAACACCTTGGCGTACTTCAAGTTGTCCTCGTAGTAGCGTTGATTGCTGCCACTGGCTGCACCACTCGCACCACTGCTGCTTATTGCACTTGGCCGTGTTGCTGCTGTTGTTGGTGGTGCCTTGTTGTAGCTGTAACGCGGCTGCTGCTGCTGTTGCTGCAGCATGTGGTGCGTAGGTGGTTGCGGTGGTGCTGGTTGTGGCTGCTCCTCCGGCTGCGGCTGCCAGTAGCTGGTGCTACTGTACATGGCGCTGCTGTGGTGCCTTGGCACTGACGCACCACCTGCACCACTGGCCGGCGTCGTCTTGTACTGCCAGCTGGTGGCATGTGGCAGTGGCAGTGGCTCGGCGGTTGACTTTTTGCCCACAATCAGCTCGCGATTGGAGGTGTAATATTGCATATGGGGATCGACGCCTGCACCACCAGCACCACCGGTCGCAGCAACTGTCGGTGGCATTACAGATGCTGCTGCTGCACCACCGCGTGGTCCCAGCACATAAGCGGGATGCGTTTGGTGGTAGCTGCTGCTGCTGTTGGTGGTGGTGCCAGTGGTGCCAACGCTGCTGACCAACGACTGTTGGTGTTGCAGCTGTTGTTGTTGCTGGTGGTGTTGGAGGTGATGATGTTGTTGTTGCTGTTGTTGCTGGTGGTGCAAATGTGAATGCGTTGGCAGGTGGTGGTGCTGCTGTTGTTGCTGCGGTGGTGCGCTTCCTGTGACTGCTGTTGCTGATGATGTTGCTGTTGGCGGTGGTGCTGGTGGTTGCTGGAGATGCTGCAGGTGGTGATGTACGGCTTGTTGTGGATGCACATGTCCATGTGGATTTTGTGGATGTTGTTGTTGTTGTTGTTGTTGTTGTTGTTGCTGTTGTAGCTGTTGCAGTTGGTGGTGCGATTGTGGATGATGATGCGTTTGATATTCGTGATGTCTGTTTGGTTCCATTTTGCCTGAAGTAAGAATTTGGAAAAGGAAAATAATTAGAAAATAGTTGTGAGAGAGAAAGAAGAAGATATATTTAGAAGTCTTAATATCTGTGATATAAAGATATAGATACAGAGGTGGTCAAAAGTATTTACACAACGTGAATTCTTTTGAGCTTTCAACTTTGATTGCTTATTGCTGCTGATTTTGCACTCAGATAACAAAATAACGGTTATTGTCGTGTTTCTACATCTATGCAGAAGCAAATGAAAGAAAAATTAGAAATTATAACTGTTCAGGGGATTAGCAAAGAAGCATTGAACTGATGCTTATCAGTTGTCAAAAGTATTTACACACATTTATTTTGCGTCAAAATTATTTATTATTAACCAAACTAATATCTACTTATACTGATTTTGGCATTTATGTCAGCTTGCAACTTTGCTAGTACTGACAAGTTAAGACCAAGTTCAATGGCAAATTTAGACCAAATTTCACACATTTAGCTATAGTTTCGACGCACTACCGATCTCTATTAGTGATCTCCTGGTTCTTAACGAAATCCCAAACATTTTCCATTATGTTAAGATGGGAATTTTTCGTGGGCCAGGGAAGAACCGCCTGATTTAGGCCTAATTGGTATTCGACCCTTATGGCATTAAGCCCTGTACCGCTGTAAAAAAAAGTTATACTACTTTAAAAATAGTCTACTAATGACGTAAAAGCATGATCAATTAAGAAATGGAGATATCCGGATCGATTTGGAGTGTCCTCTATCGGTAACAAGCCTCCAAATCCATTGTAACTCAGATATCCCCATTACGTCACTGCGCCAACACCGAGCCTGTTGTATGTCTGAGTTACAATGGATTTGGAGGCTTGCTACCGATAGAGGACACGCACATTTTAGATTCCGCAGGGTATTTAATTTTAATTTTAATTTATTTTGTGACTTAAATATACATAATTTTTTAATTTTAATGTCATATTTTTAAATTATTTGTTGTGTCTGCTGCTTTTAGCCTGACAATAAATAAATAAATAAAATAAATAAACTTTATTTCTGTTGAAATCCATTTAAATAACAATTGGAATTCCAAATAGATTTGATGCATGAGAAAAGAGAGTTTTTAATAAATAATCAAATCACGTTTTATTCCAGTTTGCAAAATCTCTAGGGAATTACCCGAATCATTCAAAAATCAAAATAAAACTAGCATAAACTTATTAAAATGCATAGTCTTAATCGTAAAAAAACGAGTTTTCTAACTGTAAGCAAAAGTAAGACTATAATTAAAAACAGTTATATAACATGATTAAATAATTTGAATAACGGCGAAAGCTGATTATTTGTTAAGTATTGATTTGATTATTTTATATTCATCTTATATTTATAGCTATATTTCGAATTAAACATAATTTGACGATATTGTGACTAAATTAACAAAGAGCAGGAAAAATAATTATTCTTAATTACTTTCAGCGGTTGAATGTCTTTCTAAAGAGACTTTGCAACGAAAAGAACAAGTGAGCTTTAAGTATATTATTTTAGGAAAGATGCCCACTAAAGATTAATTTCCCTAAACATTCTAATTAAAACACATAATTGCGTCATTTACAAAGGGTTTCCATATAATATATGTATGTATATATGTACATACATAGAGGAACCCCTATAAAAGGTAGCTGCCATATAATAATGATTAACAATTTTTCCATAGAAACCAGCAGAAAGTAGAAATATTTCATTTAAATGGAAATTATCCCACGGCTTGATAAGGGAATATAAGTTGTCCAAATGCTCGACTCGTGTTCGGTTTGGGATTACAAACGTTAAAAGAAGGCTAAAAAAAAAACCCAAATACGATCCACTTCAATTCTAGGGCATTACGAGTTCCATAATGCTTAACAGGTAAAAGTAAAATGGGAACAGCGCTTCCCTCATATTCCCCTTGAATAAGAAACTCACGTGTCGCTGATAAAACTATCAAAAATGTAAACAAAACTTGAAAAGAATACAGACACACACATACTCACATTCACACAAACACGACCTAGCAATCATTTCGCAATATAAACAAAGATAAATAAATGAAAAATAGAATGAAATAAAATGTTAGTAAAAACACAAATCTGAAACTATTTCTGTTGAAATTTTCAATTTGCCATTTTGTTTATATTTATACATTTTTAATGATTTGTTATACATATGTACATGTACACAAAATTCTTGCCTGTGATGTGATTGTTGTTATTTGTCATTTTATTTATGCCAACTATTTTTAACATTTCGATTTTTTGTTGTTTTTTGCTTTTGTGGGCGTGTTCGACATGGTTAATTGCCATTTGTTTATATACGCGAGTTGAAAACTTGACGTTTCAATTTATTGTTGCCATCTATCAATATTATTTAATAAAAATCAAGAAACAATAATATTGTGAAGGTTTTTCGATGCTTATCTCTGTTTGATTTGGTTAATTAAACGCACTTTAATTGCATATTTATTAATGGCAACTTTAAGTTATATACCCTGTAGTCATCAAGACAGTGTAGTTTAAAGATATTGTGCATTAGTTAATTTTGATTGGAATTTAAAAAAATTAAATGAAACAAAAAAATAATGCCTAATTCTGTTCAATATTGTTCGAGATATACTTATTTAAAAATATTGAAAAAATATTAAATAAATAAATTAAATGATATTATAAATATTTCTACATCCCTTCTAGTTTAGATTTTATAGATGTTTAAACTTTTTTAAAAGGTGCTGGTAGAACTAAGGTGTGTGCCACTGTAGATATCGTTGCTAGCGTTCTAAAAGCTAGAAAATGATGACAAAAGTTTAATTAAAATTAAATTGCTCAAAATAAATAAATGATTTAATAATAAAATTTTCATTTTTAATTTTTCTAATGGATATTACTAGTTTTTGATTATAATAAATATAATCTGAATGATTCTAGATTCACTATATACAAATAATTTCTTTAAATTACGACAAAAGATACAACTTTCTAAATGCATATTTATTGCTGTATTCATTCTTTAATATTCCTCAACTACACTAATGTATTTATTTCATTATTTAAATATCATCTACAGGTTTTTATTTTGATTGTTGAAGTGTATCTATAAATAAATCTATGCAAATTAAAATTTATTAGCATTAAATTTGAGAATGCCGTTAACTAGCTAAAGAATAATACATTTTTTTATTTACTTGTTTCTTTTTTAACTATTTTTTCTATTCATTCGTAGACATTTTAATTGACTTTTAGAGCAAACAAAAATCAATTGTATTTGATTTATAATCAAACAGAATAAGGTAAACGAAACAGCAATGAAAAGAAACTGAAGAACAAGAACAAGAATAAAATTCGTTGGCCCCAAAAACAAAACTCAAAGCGCAGCAGTCAAAGAAGAAGAAGAAGAAACAGTAGCAGACGCAGCAGCGGTGGCTGTGGTGGGCCGTAGATTGTAGAGGTCAAGGCTAAATATATTTATGTGTGTGTGTATGTATGTACACGTGCAAGTATGAATGTGTGCATATGAATATAGATGTGTGTGTGTGTGTGATACGAATTGCCGCTAGCAAAAGTGCAAATAAATTGTGACGCATTTTTATTTTGTTATTGCAAATGATATAAAAGCATGTATAAACATATGTACAACTGTATGCATACACTATACACCCACACACACACGGGTAATGTGTGAAAGACGCGACGCGACGGGCAACGACGTCGTGAAGTGCAAACGAAACGAAGTGAAATGGAACGAAACGATACGAAACGAAGCCGCACAACAACAACACACAAAGCAACGTAAGAGCACAACGAACTTTTGCGAAATGTGAAATTATAAAACAAAAGCAGCAATAACAACAACCAAAAACAACTAAATTAAAATGCTAAATAAACGCTATAAAAATATATAAAAAATAATTTAACAAGCGCCAATCACTGCCAGCAAACTATCTGTATGTTGTCTTTGCCATTTGTTTTGTTTTCTTTTCCTTTTTGCTTTTATTTTTTATAAACTTCAACTGGATTTCCAACTGGAAAACACGAAGGCCAATTGGAATCGCTGCATATGTTTTATGCAGTTGTAGTAAAAGTAAAACCATTTGTAAATGAATAAAACAAAATTCAAATTCAATTACGTCGCACATAAAAGTGAAATTTTCCATTTAATCAAGTGCACAACGCTAATGAAACTGCAATGACCTTGAGAAAATAAAAATATAAAGTGTTCCCACGATAAGTTAAACAACGAACTTAGACAGTGACAAAAGATTAAAGTATTAGTTTATCGATTAATCGATGATTTTGATCACGAAATCTTCTAGTTTATAGTATATATTTCAACTGTCTGTATATAAAAAAGTAATTCGAATCTTGAAATTTTCTCGAATTTTCTAGAATATTTAATTAAATGTTTTTAAGTAAAATTTCTTAAATTTTCTTAATTATCTAAGTTTCAAAAAAATAAATTCTCTTTATTTCTAAATATTAAATATTAAAAAACCTTTATTATCAGATTCATGACCTATTCCCTAGCCTTATCTTCGATTATTTATATAGTATATTCGTTAAATTCGTATATTCGTTGTTGAACTTATTATTCATGACCAGGAAGGAAACAATCGAAGGCTATAATTCATTTAATAAATTGATGGAGGAAAACCAAAGAAAGAATCACATAAAAAGGTTATTCCTTTGTTCAAATCTGGAAACCAAATGTTCGAATGGACGGCAATCCATTTTAAATAAACATGTGAGCAGGAAGATACGAAAAGAAATATAATCTAAAATTTTAAAAGTGTTACTAAGTGAATTATTGATTGCCTTTTGAAAGTGAAAGCTAATTATAACTAGGCGGTGCCTTATCAAGATATGTGAGCCAAATGTAATACGTACTTTGAACTCATAACTGGAGCATTACAAAAGTATGGGAACAAGAAGAACTTATGTACAAGTAGACTAAGACAACAATTGATAATATTATTTACTTACAATTGATAAAATAAAAAAAAACTGCCAAGGATAGTTCTTATCAATTTTTTGTTCGATTAGTGACACTTTAATAGAATATAAATAAAAGATAAAGTATTTTGAGGAAAATATCAGCTGAAACTACGTTCATTAGTTATAATGATTGGAAGTATACATAATAAAAAATTATGAAGATTTTTTTTAAAAGAAATTGTCGAACTTACAGTTCATTAGTTATGCTAAAGTTGTTCATAATGATTTGAAATAAAATAAATAACTATAAACATTATTAATTGTACTTCAAGTTATGAACGTAATTACTTAAGATGGCCCAATGACTAAGCTATATATGCCCCATTACAATGGATATTTTCAATACACATACATTTAGAGTAAAAACTTGCATGTGTATCTGTAGACATGTGTAAACATACATACATATTTACATTTATAAATAGACCTCCAAAAGAAAATGCTTGCAAATTGTTTGATAAAAGTTTGTTTTTTAAAGCCCAAGCCACAGCAACAACATAAAGGCAAACAGCGAACTTTTGTAATGCCGAGCACAACAACGAAGTCGTGTAAAGCGCCGAACCAATAACGAGGAGGCTAAACGATCGGCAGCCGAAGCTACATTTGTTTTTGTTATTTATTCGCCTTTGGGGGCCAACGGCACATGAACGGAACAAAACGAATCGTTAGCGCAGCCAACGTCGGCGTCGGCGTCGCAGCAGTAGCTGTAGAATTTATGTCGCCGCCGTCGTCGCTGAGGCGCGCAATGTTGTAATACACAAAGTTGTCGGTCGGTCGCGAGTTGGAGAGACGGAGACGTCCAGATGTGGACTGTTAATGCTCTTGCTCTCTTTCTCTCACTCAGTTTTTCTGCCTGTCTCATTAGCTTCTTAGCACTGCACTGCTCTGCATACTCTTACTTATTTATAATTCGCGTAAGCTTAAGATATTAAACTATCGATAAGAGCTGCTATCGATAGCAATTGCAGAAATGATCAACCCAACTCTATTCGGGGTGCCACAGAAATCGCTTTCGCTTGAATTTCACTTAAATTTCATTCAAAGAATTGGATTAATTCTTATTATAATCGAATAAAGTAAATTATCAGCTAACGACCAATAAAGTCTTATCAGAAGGGCAGCTGAAAGTTAATGGAAAATGGAATGATTTGATCCGATAAACTGGAAAGAGTATTGAGTCTGAGGTTTGTCTTTTTACTCGTTTTTGTTGTTTGCATAAAGCGTGTAAAGATGATGACTAAATCAAATAGCTGCAACAAAAACAACAACCAGAACGGGGCAATTTAAGATAACAATGTCAACGACTGTTGTTGTGTCGCCCCCTTCCCGCATGTCCATCATTAGCGCACGACTGCGACGCCGACAGCGGCAGCGGCAGCGACGCAACGTGCACACACGTTTTGATTTCGTTCAATACGCAAGAATGAGAGATAGAGTGGGAGAAGGAGAGAAAAAGAGAGAGAGAGCGCGATCAACAATACGAATAGCAAAAACAATTTGTCGTTTGTTTTTGTTGTTGTTAATTTTATTTCAATTTATTACTTTTGTTGTTGCTGTTGTTGTTGGCTTTTCATGCAAACTTTTCTGGCATTTTGCTTTAAAGTAATTTGTCATAAAATGATTTAATTGCTCAAATTGTGAGTTGTGAAATTGTGTAGAAAGGGATGTCAAGCGAAAGATACAAAGCTAATGCGGAATGTGCAAAAAGAGATATGACAACAAAAGATGTCCAAACAAATTGCGAAACTAATCAATAAAAAATAAAAAAAGGCAAACTGATTATGAGATATGCATAAAGAATAGCTTACAAATCGGAAAAGAAAGATAAAGTGAAGGTAATTGAAGAAGAAGAAGAATCAACATTTCGAACAAAAGAAGAGAAAGTAAGAGAACGGTAGATTTGGTGTTACTTTCTTTAAATATGGAAAAACAAAATAAGACTATAACACATTCGTAAACGATATTACTTCAGGATTGATATTAAAAGAATTCGAAATAAATTATATTATTATAAAAATGGGAATAAATAATTTTATTTTATTTCGTCAATTAATTGGAACAGCTTAAGCACCAAGAAAATAATTAAAATATATCGCAAGTCAAATATAATAAATAAAGTATTATCGACTCTACCGCTTACTGTCCCATTTCTACAATGTAACCTTTTAAATAAACCATGAAATATTAAATAATATTGTTGTAAACAAAACATTTTTGCGCATTGTCTCGCTTGATATTTCACACTTCCCCCACAACACAGAATGTTATTGTATTAACCTAGTGTAATTATATTCAAAGTCCGTAACAACAAATTTGTTACAACATTTAGCAACAACACAATAAATGTGACACAAATTCCATTTGCATTAACCATTCACTCCACTTTTCCACATTATTATTTTTAAGTATATTTCCCGTATTTTCTTCTGCCCTGTATTATTAACGTGCTCATTTTCCGTTCTACTTTAAACGACAACAACGTCGGCTAATCATGGAAAATTATGAAACTGTTGATACACATTCTATAGAAACTAAATGATCTGATGAGAATTTATTCTTGTGGAACGTTACAGGCTCAGAGAATGACCAGAGACTAGAGAATTATAATATTGTGGGCGTTGCTTAGACAAATTACTCGTACAATAGAAACTTTTTAGATTGGAAATAAGATACATATTTCAGGCGGTTAGTGATTAGAAGGCGAAGAAATTAATAGAAAGCTTAGACTGGATAATATAAAATATACAAAATTAAAGCATTGCGTAAAATTGTAAATAATATTAATTCAAGTTAAATAAATAAGCAGATAAAAATAGACAGCATAATTTTACAAACAATTGTAAATTTACGCATTGGGATGAAATTTATTTGTATTTATTAGATAAAGTTATTAAATATTTTGGTTTTCTTTGAAGTTTCAGTTATATAATTATTTAATTAAGCCAAAAAGCACAATCATGCCAAGGGTTCATTGCCATTTTGGCAGCACAACATGCGATCTGAAAGTTGAGCTTTATTTCATTTTCAGAGTTCTTTTCCCTCTTCAAGCCGCTCTTGTAGTTATAGGTAACAGGTGTTTAAATTTTGTCTGCAATTTGATGACAAATTTAAATGGTTTTTCCATTTTTGTTTTTAATTTTGTTTTTGAATTGAATTTCATTACTTCAAGCACGACGAGTGATTCATTGAGAATGTTTATATATACATATATGATAATATATTCGCGTCAAATTGAAAACCAAAGTTCCTTTCTGTCATGTCAGCTACAGAGTTGAAATTGAAGCGTGTATTAACTACACACATATGCAAACACGGTGTGTGTGTGTGTGTGTAATACTCTAAAAATAAACGTTTGTAAATAAAAGTTACAAAAAGGCTAAAACGGGCCAAGACAAATGTGTGTAAGTGTAGGTAAAAAGTAAATTTGTAATGATTGTTGTGCTGTTGTTCGTGTGGAAACCTTTTAATTATGAACTGCCAACGACAGTTGAAATGAGGTAGCAAAATTACCATGTTAAAATAGGCAAAGACATTTCTAATGGGGAATGTTGTTAACCTATTACTGAAGGTCAGAAGGTTATTAAATATGATAATCATATTTTAACGAATTCAAGTAGTTATTAACTCTGCTATCAAATATAGTAAAAATTTTTTTGTTGGGTTTTTCCTTAAAATGTTTCTAAAAACTTTTACATTTTCAATTGAGAAATCTTCCATATAAAAATTAAATATTTACAAATTACAAATATTCAAATTGATTAAATATTACATAAACTTTTTAATTTCTTGTTTTCCCTAATTATTGTTTATTGCAACTTCATTATAAAAGGCATATTAAAAGTTATAGTTAGGTAAAATTTATAAGTGTCAAATTTAAGCTAAGTTTCCTAATAAAGTATACGATCTTTATTCTCAAAAACTCAGCTTTCCATAGTTTAATAACTAGTTTTGTTTCAAATTTCATAAAAACACAAACTAATGCATAACTTTTGACCCAAAATTGAAAAACTTAATAAGTATAATCTATCTGCCAGGAAAGGGAGCTCAAGCGAAAGATTAAACAATCACATTTAAATTGATTGAAAATTAAGCTTTAATACTATAAAATTAAATGAAATTCGTGCTTGAAAGTCAGTAAAAAACCGCTTGCCAGAGTTAAGGCAGCATAACAACCCTTTTTTTTATTTACTTATTATAGCAGTTGATTGTGGTCTCTCAACAGGTATTTCCACCCTAAATTGCAATATAAATGAACTTAACCTGCATACATACATTCATACATACATGGCTTGTGCATGTATCTGTGTATGTGTATCTATGTGTATAAACGTTAAAGTTTGTTGCCAACTCATGATATAGGCAAACAGTTCTTCAGTTCTATTTTGTTTCGAAATAAACCGGTTGCCGGAACGTTGCTGTTGCTTTAGAGCGCTTTAACAAGGCAACAACAACAATACCAGCAACAATACCAGCAACAACAACAATGCTAAAGAAACCGTTTAAGCGCACACAATAGCTATACAGATACAGCTACAGCTATAGATACACATACAGATGCTGATACAGCTACAGATACAGAT
>JBAMBJ010003843.1:0-33854 GCA_037043495.1 Drosophila recens
TTTATGTTTGCAGCGAGGATGGAGCTGGCTTTGGGAGCACCGCTTCTATGATGACTCTGCGCAACGAACACGCCTCGCTGACATCTCTATCGCCGGGTGCGGAAAGTCTGAGTCCCGTTGGATCCCCATCTGGATCTGGAGAAGCTGAGCTGGAGCTGCAGCGTATCGATGAAACGGCCAAGTCAGGGGATTCACCGACAGCTGTCGAGCCTCTCAGCAGCAAGGACAGCGCCAAGGACTCCGAGTCCATCATTTCCTCCGGGATGAGCTCGCTGTGCAATAGTCCACCGTTGAACAGCAAGCGCATGAGCAAGTACTCGGATCGGTATGATGCAGTTACTCTAAAGCTGCTCAGCTCCCGCCTGGACGAGAGTCTGCGAGATGCCAAGTCTCTGAACTCCGGCTCCGGCTCGCTGTGCCTGGGTCGCATGGGATCGCGTAGTGTAAGCGCTTCCCTAACCAACGTGAGTGGGGATTCAGTTCTGGTTAAGGCTCTTCCTTTAAAGCATCTTCTTTTATTTTGTAGGGCTGCTATTCGCCGGCAGCGAGCGTGGTCAGCACGGCGACAATACGCACAACCAGCAATCCGAAGGAGTCCAAGGATAAGCAGAATCGGAAGAAGCTACTGACACGACCTGGATCGGAGTTCTCGCTAGGTAACCAGGAGGAACTGGAGATGGACTACTATGATTACAATGTAATCAATGCGGGAGCAGCTCCTGGCTCATATCTGGGCATGGATCCGGCCTATTGCATATGGATACCGCCGTTCGAGGAGACGCCAGAGCGGGAGGATGACGATAAGACACCCGAGCCGGCATTAGTGGCCGAGGAAACAACAAATCCATTGTATGAGGAAATGCAGATGCCCAAGTATGGACACTATCTGTGCCCGGGCAGCAAGGGCACCACGGCCGACAACACGCCCAGCTCCGAGGAGCGCTCTTTGCCCAGCAGCCAGCAGCAGTCAAAGGCGACCTCACCCTGCGAGCCCAGCCAGAAAAGCGCCACGTCGCAGAAGACTCCGACCAAGCAACCGACTCCATACATGTCCAGGAAGCAGCGTCGTCAGGCCAGGCAACAACTGAAACTGAACGCTGAGTCGGGATCTGGCACGCTGCGTCCAAATCTGGCGACCAAGCAGCCAGCTGAGATTGCTGCAGTGCATCAGAGTCTGACGAAGATGAGTGACAGCTTGGACTCAAGTCAATCCATGACCGGATCGTATGTGGAGAAGGAGACACTCGTGGAAAAGTCGTCGAGTGATCTGAAAGAGTATCTTGACCTGGACGACATTCAGTTCGCCGATGAAAGTGGCAGCGACTACGAGGCAGCTAATCTAAAATCTAGTCAGGTCTTGGACGGAGCTCGGAGACCGAAGTCGAAAGAGGCTGCAGTGTAGGGAGTAATCCCATAGCTTGTACATAGAATAGTTGACCTAAGGATAGTATGTGTTACGGGTAGATACATATATCAGCAGTATAAGACCACCAATAGGTTAGACTCAAGTCGATTTAAACTAAACTTAAGTCAGTTCAATTAAAATTACAAATAGAGCTCAAGTAGTGTTTCAATTATCACTTATAATATATATGTAAATAATTATTTATTTAATATAAAACTAGTCATTAGTTTAAGTTAATGCTTTGTACTCGTATCAATTGCCCTTTTTCAACTTGGAAACTCTTTATTGCGGCCTTTTTGTGATTATTTATTGTACACTAATCAAAATCTAGTCAAAATTATTTCAGCATAGGTTATGTCCATATTAATTAAATAAGTTAAACTAAAAATAATTTAACTTTATACATACAACAAAAAGAGGGAATAAAGCTTAAATTTATTAACCGCAATTTGTTTTACCGATAGTAGAAGAGTTCTTTATTGTATTATTAGATTACTAAGTGGAAAAGTTGATATAAACTTCATTTGACTGTAGCCGTAGCATTCATGAGTAAAGATATATAGAATATAATTAAAATACATTAAAAATAAAACAATAAATTTCATTAAATAAAACTCACATTTAATCTTTTAACAAACTCCAATGCAAAAGTCGAAGTTCTATAGAAATAATGCTTGACTCTGCAGTTAAGCATTATTTCTATAGACCACATTTGCGGGATAAATTTGATTACACACAGTCCGAGGTTTTTGACACGGCACAAGAACGCGACAATTATTGAATTTGAATCGGGCATCATTAACGATCTGATCAATTCCTGATTGATGGACTTGCTTCTCCCTGATGTATGCCTTCAGCTCCTGGCGCTTCATCTCATTTTTCATCATAACAATCAATGGATCATCCTTAATTGGCCCGTTTCCTCGGATTAATTTACAAATAAAACAGGGCGGCTTCTTTGGAGACTCAATCCTAATTTCGCTCGGCTCTTTCTTCTCTTTTGTCATCTTGATCACTTTCACATTTGCAGCTTTTTTATCCACTTCTTGTTTAGGCTTGGCTTTCTGCAATTTATGTTTTCGTGATGTTGCCAGCTTTCCAATTGGTTCACGTGGTGAAATCATCGACTCGCTGACGTGGTCTACATATTTATCCGAATATGGATAATGCAAAAACTCGGTCATGTTGATATCATCAATGCTTATATTATCCAAATCGGATAAACTCACGTCGCTCTCTCGTAAATACCTCTTGACTTGATGCACACGGTAATCGTAGGTCAAGTGATCAAATTTCAATAGTCTAAGAGAGGATCTCTTAAAGTGCAACGCTTTATCTTCATTGCTTAGATCAGTAAAATAAGTACTGAATTCTTCTGGTGTTAGCTTTGACATACTCTCAAAGGAAATAGGCGTCACAAACGGCATTTCTTCAAATTGTGATGCAAATTTTGATAGATCGATTCGCAGTGTTGGTTTCACTACTAAAGGATCGCGATATTTGTCATGTTTGGCCGACGTACGTTCGTCTTCTTCCTGACCGTAGGATAAATTTGTTAGTTCTTCAAAAATTTCATCAAATGACGTTTGCTCTAAAGGTCCTATGTCGGAAAAAGTCGACGTAGTATAAGGTCTCAAAAGTATTTTGCCAATTGAGTCGACTTGAACCGCAGTACGAAGTGGTTTTGCCTCAGCTCGGCTTTCGAGTAAATCTCGACTTTTACTTATCGTATGACCTTTTGATGACATTTCCTCGATCTTTTGTATATCTTGAGAAATATCATCGCCTTCGCTTTTGTTACTTAAAGAGGATTCCGATTTTCTCCAATTTTTTTGGTGTGACAATCGAGCTTTTCTTACCGTTTTGTCCAAATGATCCAAGTATCGAACAACCTCCGTGGAATTTCGGACATCTGGCAGCTTCTCGTGCTTTATAAAGCGTTCTCGAAATAACGTGCATTCCTTAGAGGCCAGTTGCTTTATATTTCTCATAAATTCATTTATTAATTCGGGATCCTCTAATGTCTTAAGTATTTCTCGATTAATGAGTTCGAAACTATGAATCAATTGACCTTTCTTTGCCCTTCTCTTAAGATTATCTGGGTGTCTGAATGTAGCTGACGTGTTCGGAAGAGTGCGTCTCTTTGATAGTCTCTTATTATCATCAGAGCCTTCGATTGATTTGGCTCTCTTAAATCGATTGAAATATGAGTAGATAGCGGCACTGTCCCGTGATGGGGATATTTTCTTAATCGTTTTTAGATATTCACGCATTTCTTTAGAATCTACTGATTCTCTTTTAGTTTCAGCTGCCTTTTTAAAGCTTATTCGCTTCTCGGCTTCTTTCAGAGGCAGCGGTGCCTCTTTTGTATTCTCTGTATTCTTTTGTGTTTCCCTGGAACGTTCTTTTCCCTTTGGCATTTTCTCTTGAGGCTTGGTCAATGTACCTGGAATGGTTGTACCCACGAGTCTCCCTTTTTTATCTTTCCTATGATACGGTGTGGTAAATTTGTCCTTGGCTGTACGTGGAATGGTTGTATCCACTGGTCTCCCTTTTTTATCTTTCCTATGATACGGTGCTGCAAATTTGTCGATTGATTTAATATCTCGTATCACAGATGCATCATGTCCATTTGAGCGCACACCCTTTATCCTTCTTTTTTTCCTTCTTTCTTTTGGCAACTTACGAAAGGATATATCGCGCAGCATTTTGAAGACAACTTCTTTGAAATCGGATGGTCTGCCTGATTGCCGAGAACTTGAAGGCCTAGATGGAACCATATAAAGATTGACATGTGGCAATGACGGTTTATTGGAGTTCAAGTGCCGTGTACTGCCTTTCCCAGCATAAGTTCCGGCGGACGAAGGTGTACTATGTACTGATCTACTCCGAGATTTATGTCTTCTCATATTATCTTTGCTTTCGTTGTAGTTTAGTAAATGGTAAAATTTCGATTTATCGGATTCAGCTCTATTTATTTGCTCTCTCTTCTTGGGCAACGTGAGACGAGATGTTACAGATTGGGCAAACGGGACATCCATTGGTCTCCTCATGTTATTATAGGAACGTATTGTCCTTTCGTTGGATGTCGGCCAGGCAAGCAATCTGCTATCCGCTTTCTTCAATTTGTTTAATAGCGTTGTAACCGAAGCATTTCCTTCCAAATGCTTTGGAGCGCTCAGAGTGCTTAAAAATCTTTTCATACTTCAAATTTAGACTCGTTACTGCTTTATAAAATAAACGTTTAATTTTGATGTTGAATTAAAATTCACATGAATTACTTTAGATTGAATTACTGAGTGATTTTTCAGTCAGGGCTTGAAAGAAATTCATCGCATTAAAAGGTATTTGTTTGATTTTCAGATAAGGATGTTTCAATCCTCTTAATCCAGTCACTCTTCAATTAAACAGACAGAGTTTCACTTTGTTTTCTTTGTATTTATATATGGCAAATTTAACAAATTTCATAGTTTTAAAAATATACATTCATAGATATACAGTTAAAAAACAGCTAAATTGCGCTCTCTGCATTATCATTTTTAAAATAGCTAATTAAATTATACATACACATACATGCATAGATATACATACATATACATAGATATAGATATACATACGGATTTATATAGTATAATAGTATATATTTAATGTTTGCTTAAAAATTACGTTCAATCACACGCACTTAATCTACATACTAGCAAAAAACACATTGATTTCATTTAATATAGTTTAAAGATTTTTGATTTCCTTTTTCAATTGGTTGTTGTTGCGTTTGGTTTTTGCAAAAATAATTTAGCTAGTTAGATTTTATTATGTTTCCAAAATAATGTTGTTTCTTTTAGCTGCGCCTTGTGAATAAAGCAAAAGATGCACTTGATTTTTTATATGTTTTCTCTTTTGTTTTTATATACTGCATTTAGATATATGTGTGTGGGTGTGTGTGTGTGCTTGTTATGCATATATATGTTTTATAATATTTAATATAATTTTTTGTATTTTATATAAAACAATAACTAGTCTGAAGACTTTGTGACTAGACGGTTCGTTTTCTCATTTTGTTGTTATTTAATTACGCTAATATGTATATGCATTTCGTTATCGTTAAGATGATCATTTATATCAGCGGTGGGCACGAAATCTGAATTCGGGAGCACTACAACAACATCAACAACAACAACCCTATTAGAGTCTACCTAAGTTGGGAGCAGCCGCTGCTCCCGCAGCCACTGCGTGCCCACCGCTGATTTATGTATGTATATAAATATATATATCGTTTATAGAGAGTTCAAATACAGACACACAACAAATTGACACGAAAAAAAACGACATTTAAACGTACAACAATGAAATAAGCCCGACACAAATTCAAAATATGCTTTTTTGATTTGAAGTATGCGATAATTTTGTTGCTGTTGTTGTTGTTGAATTCCTAGTTATTTCTTTCGTTCTGTTCCTGAGTAACTTCTTCATCATCCATCTGCCTTCTATGCTAATGCTCGTCCCCAAATAACTAACTACACAATACTCTCACGATCCCGCGCCGCGTTCGCCGACGCCATGTCGGTGAATCCGCTGCGCACAGCCTGGACGCTGCTTGGCAGGATTCCCACACGACGCAGCGTGGACTCGGCGCCGTTGCCACTGCGCAGGCCGTTGCCCTTGAAGAAGTTGGCCACCCAGCTGGGCAACAGTTTGCTGCTGCCGCTGCCGCTGCCCTTTGGCGCCCGTTGGTTGATGCCCAGTCCGAGGTGTGCATCCAAGGCGCCTCCGCCTCCGCCGCCTCCTTCGTCAATGTCGGCGGCATAGCTGACACTGTTGCCATGTCCGGGGACGCCCGGCTCCATGTGCTCCGCCGAGTGCCAGCGCTTGGAGTGCGTCATCAGCTCCTCGGGTGGCGTGGTCAGGGACGCCTGACGCTGCAGCAGCGGGGACTGCAGCTCCTCCTCAATGTTCATGCCGCCGTTGCAGTTGTTGTTCAAGTGCTTGGCACAGTTGGTGGACACGTTGCTGGTGCGTCGCCGGCTGCTGCTGCCGCTGGTGCCGCTGAGACCGGTGGGCACAATGCTGGGATTGGGATGGGCATTGGCGAAACTGCTCGAGTAGCGCAGCGCCGGCAGCTGCCCGTTGTCGTGGCGCATGAGCAGACCCACCTCGTCGTCATAGCCATCATTGGCGTCCACCGGATTGACGGCCAGATCATCCGCATCCAGATCATCGTCCACCGCCGCCTCGCCGTTGGGATTGCCGCTGATGAGCGAGACGCCCGTGTCCAGGGAGCGCGAGTTGTTCTTGGACAGCTTCGAGGGCGGCAGCTTGACGCGTTCGTGTCGCTTGCGCAGCTGCTGCATCGGCATCGGATCCAGGGAGCGGGATTCCCTCAGCAGCAGCTCGGCCACGTGATGTGCAGGTGTCGTTGCAGGGATGGATCCCTGATCCAAGGGCAGCAGCTGTGCCGCACTGATGATCCGATGGGGCCGCACCATGGCCAGCGGTTTGTGCAGCGCGTTCGGCTGGCGGATCAGACCAGCAGCTGCAGCTGCAGCGGCGGCGGCGGCAGCAGCAGCGGGGGTAACAGCGGCTCCAAAGCCGCCATTCAACTCCAGTTCGCCATCGAGATTGGCGGCGTCGTTAGTATCACAGTTCGTTTCATTTGTATCGGAATGATTCAGCGTGCTGAGCGAGGATTGGGCGGTCTCCAGCAATGCACCGCCCACAAAATGTCCGCCCAAGCCATTTATCGATGGTCGTTCCCGTTCCCGCTCCCTCTCCCGCTCCCGCTTGGCTGGCAAACGCGGCGATTCGCGTGCCACCTGATAAGCAGATCCCTGCAGACTGTAGGTGGAGTCCACATCCGTGGGACGCGGCACGCTGCTCTGGCGTCGCGATCCGGCGCCGCAATTGTGCATGCCCAGCAAACTGGGCTGCCTGGAGTCCGGATTCAGCTTGGGACTCTTGCGGGGTCGACTAAACAGCGGCGGGGGCATGTCCATCATGTCCACCAGCTTCTTTTGGATCGCGTTCTCGTTGGCGCCCGTCAGCCACCAGGTGACCACCTCGCCCTTGCCCTTCATGCTGACCAGGCCGCGCTTCTCGGTGATGTAGCCACCGCCGAGCTTGTCCAGCGCCAGCTTGCACTTGTTCGATATGTGAATCTTGAGCGCCTCCCCGTTGCTCTCCATGCGCGAGGCCGTGTTCACCGTGTCCCCGAACAGGCAATAGCGGGGCATGGTGAGACCCACAACGCCGGCCACCACCGGACCCGTGTGCATCCCGATCCGCAGCTTCAGCGTCTCGTTGGGCCGATGGGCAATGCGATGTTGCTTCACCGCGTGCAGCAAGTCCAGCGCCATGGACGCAATCTCGCCCGCATGACGATCCCCGTTCTTGATGGGCAAACCAGAGACCTACAAGGGGAATCATCATTAAATGGATTGAATAAAATTGAGTTGGATTTGATTTACTTACCACCATGTAGGCATCGCCTATGGTCTCCACCTTGTACACATCGTAGCCACGAATGATGCGATCGAACACCGTGTAGAGATCATTCAGAAAGTTAACCACCTGCAGCGGTGTGCTCTCCGCCGACATGGCCGTGAAGCCCACAATGTCGCTAAAGTAGATCGTGACCTGCAAATAATACAGAAAGCGAACTGTTATAATAATCTTTGAAAATAGGAAGTTTAGAAACAAGACCTACATCAATTAATTGCAATAGGTAACAGTTATTAAGGGTACTCCTTTCATAAATTAAGTTTGATACATGATTTGATTTTAATTTTAATTTGAAATTGATTTTACTTTGATATAGTGGAGTTTTAATGAAATTACCTCTGAGGCTTATTTCGATTTGACTTTGATTTATTTAAAATTTTTTTTAATTCACGAAATCAACATTAAATCATTGTGCAAAAAGTAAAGTTCCGTCAATCGATTAAGATTTTAAAATATAAATCAAAATCAATATCAATTTATAGAATACAGTCGAACTTCCCTAACTCGAATCACCATTATCCACGAAAAAAGTTCGAGTTAGGGAGACTTCGAGTTAGGGAATTTTTTTTTTTAGTTTTTTAAATGAAACTACAATTTCATTCATTCATAAATACATTTCAAATTGCAAACTTTTCTTGTTATTTTCAACAAAAAAATTTTCAGTTTGTTCAAGACCTGTCGAAATTCTCAAAAATAGGTTTTATCGTTCTTTTGCTGTATCCAGAAGACGTTCCCGATTCAAATGACATAATTAATTTTCCATTTTTTAATATAATTTAAACTGGTCCACTTTTCAATTTCTTAACAAATAAGTTTAAAAATTTCTTAAAGAGATAAAAATTTGAAAACACATGCTGGTGCCATGATTAATATTGTTAAGCTGGTGCGCTGACAAAGAAGTACATTTCGAACAACTTTCCTATAGCAATTTTACAAGCCTAAAAAATTGTTGATGCAATATTTTATCATATTACACCACCATATGTTAATGTACATCAATATTACATATCCGAACGATCCGTTAACAAAAGCATAAAGCAGAAAAGAAAAAAATATTCAAAATTTATTGGAGATTTTCCCGAAAAATTCGACTTACAGAAGTACGGGCCAATATTTTTGTTCGAGTTAGGGAGAAATTTGAGTTAGGGAAGTTCGAGTTAGGGAAGTAGAATTGTATGGAATTTGCCTAGTAAACGCTATTGCCACTCGATTTTGTTCGAGTTAGAGAAACTTCGAGTTAGGGAAGTTCGAGTTAGGGAAGTTCGACTGTATATATAAAGTAAGCAACTTGAAATGAATCGAGGGAACAAAATCGAAAGGCATTATAAATTTGCCTCTTTGATATTAACTTGAAACATTTTCATATTTCTACATTTGGCTGCTATATACATTTTTTCCAAATAATAACAAAATGTTAATGAGCCCTAATAATTAATCAGGCCTGTTTTTACTTTTCACTTTCGGCAAGATTTTGAGGAAATGAATTTCCCTCAGCTGTTCCAGTATTTTTTTTTCACTAGATTTTGCGGTTTGAATTCATTTGACATTGAGCTAGTGACTTTGAATTCGAAAGGGATAAATCGATTTTGGCATGCTTAGCATAAAACTAAAGTGAAAAGAAAATTTGTATAAAATACTTAAATATTTTAGGAATAATGCAACATTATCAGATAAATAAAAAATCATTTATCTGGGGTGTCACAGAAATCTCTTTCACTTGAATTTGACGTAAATTTGTATGAAATTTACGTCATTTTTCAGGTGAAATAGATATCTGTGGCACCCCAGTATTTGATTTTTAAATTATTTTTTATTCATCATAATCGATGAATCAACCAAAAATGTTTGTCCGATTTGCTCGACCTGTTCTTATTTCCGTGAAAGCGAATCGGTTATTTTATAGGGCTGCCCTTGTATAAGTAAATGAAATTTAAGTCAATATTCTGGTACATATTTTAAACAACAATCTATAAACATTGCGTAAAATAAAAAACAAAAATTTTCTTTTTTCAATGCAATTTTGAACAAAACTGTATGTAATTTAGTGCAAGCTAATCAGATTAATTTTGTAAGCCAACACTGTGCAACAATTGACAACTCTGCAAAAAGATATTTCGCAATACTAAAATCAACCAGCACTTTTAAAAACACAAAATTTATAGCGTAAGTAAATTTAACATTAAAAAAATGTTTCTACTTATGTTTAAATAAATATTTTATAAATAAATTACGCATTAAAACAGAAGCAAATTGTTTTGACACAAAAGTCTAATTTGCTCAGAACGTATTTTAGCCCAGTGCAAAAGTATGCAACACAAAATAGAAGGGAAATTCAACAGGCGTTTCGAAGGAAATGTTATTGAAATTAGCAAAAAAAAAAAAAAAATAAATAAATAAATAAATAAATAAAAAAACATGTGAAAACCGGAACAGGCCTGAATACCCTTTAAATTAAATTTTCTATAAATTTTTGTCAATATGATAGTCCTTTTTATGCCTTACCAAATCATAGGAAACGGGCTCCACGCCCTGTCCCATGGTCAGCTTCTCTGCCACCGATTGCGGCAGCATGCGATGCAGCAAATCCTCCGTCTTCATTTTCTCCTCGCACAGCAAACGTGTGCGCTCCGTGACAATATCCTCCAAGTTATTGGCATATTTTTCCATCATTTCCATCATTTGGTCCATGATGTTTTTGGTCTTGCCGCCTCTCATCTTCTTCAGGCGATTGCTGTGAAAATTCAAAGCAACAAGTTAATAAAAAGTTTATTTTTGTTATGCAAATTGTAAAAAGAAAAGTGATTACTTATTTGTTTTGCATTATTTTTTTAATGTTATTTATATATTTGATTGTTATTTATTATTTGAGGCTAAAAATAAGATGAAAACTTCAACTCACCGTATGGCACCGAATTCGGGCCGCTCGTCGGGATGCTCCGCCCAGCAATCCCTAATGCAGGCCAGGACATAGTCTGGACAGGCTTCGGCCTCTATGATCGATTCGACCTCTGGCCGAAATGGCTCCTCGCCTTTAACTGGCAGCTGCTTAACTAAGTCCACGATTTGCTTTGGTTCATAGTTGGTTTGTCCAAACGGACCCTTACGACTAAATATCTCGTACATAATTATGGCAAACGCATAAACGTCTCCCTTCTGACTGCCGTGCATATGATGATTCCGGAGCAGCTCCGGTGCTCGCCATAATTGATCTACAATTAAACATGAATTTATTAATATCTTATCATCTCTATAGATTAAGAATTAAACCAACTTCTGTAATGTTGATGCTCGCCAATGGACTCGCTTTCGGCGCACTGACGCAGCTCGTGAAGACCAAAGTCGGTGACCTGCAGCATCCAGCGGGAGGTGACCACACAATTCGAGGATTTGAGATTGCCATGATAGATCAGCTGTGAACTGTGTATGTACATCATGCCCTAAATAAAGCAGATAAAATTATCAATTAAATTAGCAACTTTTTTTAAATAGAATTTAAAAAAAATAAATCACAAATAATTTGTCGATAATTATTGTTAAATTTGTAATTTTGTAATTTAATTATTACTTTCAATTATTTATTAATTAATAAGCAAAAATGTATATTAACGTATTGAATTAAATTTGACTGCAGAACGAATTTAGAGGCCAAACCATGTTCAAAATCAGCGGTGGGCACAAAATCTTAAGTCAGGAGTACTACAACAATAACAAAAACTTTTCTGTTATGACGGTCATAAGTTTTAAGCTGCTCCAATTTTGTTGTTGTTAGCTTGCTCGCGAGTCTTGTGTCCGTCATCACGGCGCCGAATAGGCAGAAATAAAGCTGGGAGCAGCCGCTGCTCCCGGAGCCACTGCGTGCCCACCGCTGCTCAAAATTATGAATATTTTGCGGTTTAATTTTTCTTATCCCACAATTATAATTTGCTATTTATATAGAATGATATTAGCGCACCTTGATGAGGTCATTTATGAGTGAGGCTATGAACAGATCGTCCAGCTTGATGTCCTCGTTCTCGATGATATCGTAGAGGCTGCCCTTGGCGCAATAATCGGTGACTAGCAATACGCGTGTGGGCTCCACACAGGCACCAATGAAGCTATTGATGTTATCGTGGCGCAGTTCACGCAGCAGACGCATCTCCTTCATGATCTCTCGCGAGATGTCGCGCTTGCGTGGGAACTTCAACTCCTTGATGCGGACAACGGCGCCGCGCAGTCTCGCCGTCGACGTGACAAACTGATGGGACCAGCGTGATCCATAGCTCTGGGCGCTCATCAGACTGACCTAATGATAAAACGATACAAGTTAAAGCAGGGCATAAACTAGTTGAGATCATTTAAACATACTTTGCTGGGAGATGAAACAATTTCATTGCCGGAATATCCTTTGATTTCGCATACGTCAATCTTCCACAGCAGACCCTCGATTTCCAGCTCGATCTTCCACTTGCGATAGATGGACATGGTGACGACGCCAGAGCAGAATAATAATACACCCAGCACCACCGCCGCCACGGTGGATGTGTAATGTGTGTCGTCCTTTTTGCACAACTCATTGTTAAATCCGCACATGGGCTCATCCGTGGGCTTCTCTCCACCCGACGGCCAATCAATCGATCCATTGATGAGCTTATATTCCTGCAATCAATTGAGATAACAATCTGTGAGTAAATTGCGATCGAGATTAAACTAAATGCGAAATTCAAGTGGCAAATGCAAAACTAAATAATAAAAAAAGAGAAGACGACTCACTCACTGGAAGTTCTTCGCCTTGATGGAAATACGCCACAGGTACCATATGATAGTTGCATCGGATATTCTCGGTTATATTCCACTTATGCGGCTTGTATGCCAACACCGAAAAGTTACCCTCCGAGTCGCCATATTGATCGATCTTAATGGTGGAACCGGTGACGCCTTTTATGGGAGACAAATCATACAATAAGAGATTGAGATTTGATGTCTACAAGGTGCGATTACTCACTCATATAAGTACGATTTTTGATGATGGTATCGATAACACGCGTCCCATTGCTGGCCACCTCCGAGATGACCTCGTCGGTTAGTACGCGCTCCTCCATGCGCAGCATTTTGTCCAAGGCCCAGGCGTAGAGCTTCACCGAATCATACAAATAAGCCGCATAGATCGATATGAACTGCAATCGATGAAACAGTGTGATAATTTGATAAGAATCAGTTGAATGTCGATACTGGCAATTGATACCGATTATTTAATTTAATTAATGGTACAATTTTATAAACCATGTTTATTACAAGGTTTCTTAAAAACTTACAATTATGAATGTAGTTTAAGTAGAGATTTAAAAAAAAACATTGCAAGAGTTATGTTTAAACCATACCTGTAAAATTTCGATTAGAATTACTAATAGCTTATTTGTGGAAATTATCGTAGCGACTATATAATTCACGGATGTAAAATTTGTGATTATTTAATGATTACGATTAGAAAAAATCGGAAATAATCTAAAATTATTACAATTATTCAAAAGTAATCAGAAAAAATCAAATATAATCAAAAATAATCTTTTTGAGTATTCGATTAATTTTTTATTATTTTTCTAAATATTTAAGATTATTTATGACCATTTCTATTTTCTGAATAATTGTAATAATTTTAGATTATTTTTGATTTTTGTAATCGTAATCATTAAATAATTGGGCAAACCCGAAAATAATCGTAATTTAATCATTAGTTCGGCTTTAAAACAAAAATTTTCTAATTGCTAATGATTAAGATTACTAATCATTATTTAACAGGTATGGTTTAAATCGATCTTTTTCGATTTTATTACGATTAAATTATACTATATTTTTATTGATATATTATTATTGATATATCGGAAATATCAATTTCGATTATTTCTAAGTTAAGTCAATTTAGATTAATTAACTCGTTGCTCACCTTGCTAAATTTACTCTCCGAAAACAGCTGCGGCACCTTAAAGTTAAATGGCGGCATCGAACTGTAGTTTCGCACTTGTGCCGTAAATTTCTCATATCCTTTGGTGGGCGGTGTGGATGCCACGACGAGTAAACTGCGCGCCAACTGATTGAAATTCTCGGTGCTCTTGCAGTTCGTCATGCGAGTAATTTGTTCCACTTTGCGCAAATATTTGCTTGCCTCACTGTACAAATAAAATATGAATAAAGTTAATTAATCAAGGTCGTAAGTTTGTGTAAATATTTCTAGGAAATTAATAAGTTATTAATGAAGTTTTTTTTGTAATAAATTTGTGAAAATTAGTTGTTAATTTGTAGTTAAACCACAGCCGTAGACATAATACATACCGTTCCGAATAGACCATCATGTCCACATAGATGACCATATATTCGCCACGGGCAAATAGACCAGCCGTCTCCATGGAACTCATGAAATCGGTTAAACTATTCGCCGAACCGAGGAATACATAAATACGCGTACGATTCATTGTGTTTTGGACTACCTGTGAGGGAAGAATATACAGTTTACTATATAGATTCTTAGATTTATGTTAAATTTAAACTCACCTGATACCAATAGCCGGAACGACAGCAGGCCAGACCATGCTCACAGCACTTGCCATAATCATCGATAAACGGATGTTTATGATTGATGGTCATATTCTTTTTAATTGCCTGATCCTTGAGCAGATCGGCAACTGTACCCCAAACCTCCTCATAGAGTATAGAGAACTTATTCCATGCATAATATCGCAGCAATGCAATCAACGACTTGACAACCTGTAAATATGAATACCAGTTGAGTACGGATGAATGAATGCCATTCAAAATGCTTTATTGAAAGAAAGCAAAAATAGATATGAGATATTTAAATATATATATTTGATTCGTGCCATCGCCTTTCCTGCTCCCACTCACCTGTTTATCGGGCGGCTCGGTGCGTGCAAATGTTGGTATCGAGGATGCACGATTCTCTGCGCATTTCTATGCAAAAGAAGATTGGGAGATTGAGGGCAGTTACATAAACATATAGAAAGTTGACATTATTAATTATTTCAAAATCTTTACTCTTATAAGAAAAAAACACGTACATAGGAAATCATTGGAATGTTGCGACTCTGCGAGACAATCGCTTCCACATAACATGGTCCCTCCGGTCCAAATATGGTCGCAATGCCATCGCATATCATCTCGGTGATGGCCTTGGTGGCCAGCACGGTATCACCCTTGGTGTCATTCCAGCGCAGCGCTAACGTTACATTTGGCAGCACATTTGGATCTTTGTTGATCTACGAACATTAAATTTTCAATGATAAATATTCATATTGTTAGGACATTTTCATATTTAAAAAAAAAACCGAAATTTATGAATGAAATTTTAGAAATGTATGAATGAAATTTCAGAAATTTCTAAAAAAAAAAACTGTAGTCTTTTTTTAATTGAAAACATTTTGCAATTAATAAAAAAGATAATTATAATTACGATTACTAAAAAGTTAAAGACCTATATTCGTAGAAAGAAATCAGTATCAGGTATAAAACAACGGCCGTGTTCACCAGACCAAATCGACAATAGAAAATCGATTAAAATTTATAAGATTATTCTGGTGAGCGGCAGTGATGAGCAATCATGATTTAAAATTTGGTGATTATTATGACTGAAAATTCATCATCAAAATTGTACGCTGAAATTCTCTGATTGTGATGCTTTGTTATCGATAAAACAAATCGTAACCAACAGAAGACAAGATTTAAAAAAAAATAGGACAAAATTAATAAGCCAACCACTTTATTATGATTAATTTGGTTTGCAAAATGCAAATGCAAAAATGTTAGAAAAAGTGCTTTAAACTTTCTAATATTAAAGCCCCATTCAGACGAGCACTTTTTTACCGACACTTTTTGTCATATTTAGTTAAAAAGCTGTCCGTGTCGCGTAACCCTACAAAATTTCAAAGCGTCGGTAAAAAACTGACGCTCACCGATGGAAATAGAACACGGTTTATTCCATTGGTGAGCGATGGTGAGCGATGGTGAGCGACACGGACGGTTTTTTGACAAAAAGTGTCGGTGAAAAAGTGTTCGTCCGAATGGGGCTTAAATAATATATGCGCATACAATACAATGCAATATGTCATCTATTATTTTAAGTCTGGCCTTTTGCTGTTTTCATTCCCATTTGAATTTTTTTTAATAAATATTGAAAGCTTTGACAAAAAAAGAAATGACACCTTTGACTTTGCCTTAAAATTTCATCAAAACGTTCATCAGAAGCCTATCAACAATTTTTTTCATTTCTGATACATGATTACTGATCGGTTAGTTTTAGTGAACACGGCCAATCTGCGTGATGTATTCTTTTTTGATACCAATACTGAATAAACAAATTGTAAGCAGTTAATAGAATTTATAGATGATGTCGTTAGCTTACCTCATTTAATGCCATTGTCAGCGCACCGGATATGGCCAGACCCTGGCGGTCCTTGAGATCGCCAGTGAGGGCCGTCAGATAGCCGACTGTGAGGATGGTATGATTGCTACAGTCGCGTACTGCCACCGAGAGCAATAGTAGTAAGTTAAAGGGCCAACGCGTCATGGCCCCTTAGGCCGGGGCCGTTCAGCGCGACGCCTATGGGTGCTAACGGATTTACACGCTGCAAGCAAAAAATAAATTGAAAATGAATAAAACATTTTGAGCGAAAATTGCAAGTGACAATGAAATGTTTCTTTGGCACACATAATATACACACATACATAGAGAAAGAAGCTACGAAAAAGAAAAATGCATGTTTGACATTGTCAAACACATTCAAAGCAAACAGGTTCAAATTCATTTGGAAACCGAAGATTTGATAGCCTGCTTTCAAATTTCGATTTTCTATCGTTTCAATACAAGATATATCCGATTTTAATTATTTTTGCTTAGAATGTACGAGACACAAACAAGATTAAGATATGTCACGAAATAATTAAGATTATGGCAGCTATGTGTATTATATACATATTTCCTTATGAATAAATGCATTTGTCAGAATTCTAATCGAAAATTTTTAACTTTTAATTATTGTGCCTTTTTATTTATGTATTAAATCTATTTTAATATTTTTATTTTATGTTATATTATTTTTATATTATTTATTTATGATTTTTTTCACTTTGTTTTGCAATAAATAAGGAAATAAAATCAGTGAATTGAAAACTTGAACGCTTTATCTGCAAAATCGTGACAAATTAATGATATCCTTTGCAAGGGTATAAAAGAAAAAGAAAGAAAAGAAATTCCATCAGTTTGTTGGTTGTCCGTATCTGTTGCAATATCCTGCTTGTCTGTCCAACTAGTTGACTCGCAAATGTCAGAAGTTGAACACACACACACCCACACATCCACACACTCACACACACGCACATGCATATAAGCACATGTCGACTTAAATTCCTTTCATATCCTTTCGCTTGCTTCATTCACTTTCTTCGCTTGTCAAGCAAACATGCTTGCCCAGCTTTCTATATGTGTGTATGTATGTGTGTGTGTGTGTGGGGGGAAGTACATATATGTTTGTGTGTGTCTGTCTGTCCATGTGCTGCAAATATCCTTGCACATCCAGGCGGTCGGTCAGTGCCTCATTGTTTTGCGTCGCTTTTAAGCTCTATTTGCGAATTTCTAGTGCCATTTTAATAATCAGCACACACCCTACATACACCCTACCCTCCTGTACAGCCCACTGCACTCTCGTCTGCATTGTTTGTTGATGCATTAATTATGCATGCTACTCTTCACTTTATCATTATATAAGTTCGTTTGTGGCATTATCCTGTTGTTGTCGTTGTTATTGTAGCTTATTGCAAATTGTTGGCCATGTTTGGATTGTGTTAATTGGCTTATGTTCGAGTCAAGGCAAAAATTAAAAAATTCTTATGGAATTAGCCGGAATGTTTGCATACGATTCATGCTCGTGCCATAAATAATGAATTGATGAGATAAACAAACAAGCAAAATGTATGTAAAAAGAATGCAATTAAGGGAAAACTTAAAAAAAAGAGAATTGTAAATACATTTGCCATTAGAATGCGCATTAAATATTGTAAAAGAGTTGAAAGTAAAAACTGATTTAATATTCTGTGTGAGAAATACATCAGGAAATTAATAAATGCAACAAACAACAGCTTAACGCTTCATTGAATGAAACAAACTAAAAATATAATAAATATTTAAATAAGAATAACATTACCATAGTAATCTAATAAAGTTGTATAAGAATTAAAATAAGGGCTATTTAAGTTGAAAACAATTTTTTACAAAGAGAATAATGAAATCATTGAAGAATTAATAATTTTTTATTATAATTTGAAATAGGACAGATGCGTAAAATCATAGTTAATTAAAATATTTAGTATAGTATTGATAATAGCTAGTTAATTGTTCCTTTCTATTCATTCTTTTTCCAATTCGCTCATCATCTTTTGCAGTCTCTTCTTCTTCACATTAGTGTATCTGTATCTCTAAGCACCCCACCCAACGATACAAATTAGCATTTCCGACACACTTCACGTTTCGCAATCGTTTGTTATTCTATTATTCGTTTTGCCAATGTTGCAATTTAAAATTAGAACCAGCCACAATGGATTGACTCTCGAGGGGAGGAGGACGAGGAGGAAGAGGAGTGTCGTCGGGGAATGGGCAAATCTACTTTTGGGCGCCATTTCGTTTGCCAATCTGTAATAAATATTTGCGCAGCTATTTGACACTTGGCAAAATGCGAAATGTCTAAACGACGCCATTTCTCAAAATCCCAGAGGCCGATACGACAAAATGCGTATACGCCGCGTGGCACGAGGAAATACAAGAAATGACGATGAATGAAATGAAGTTCATGAAAAAATTAATAATACCAACAAACTAATTGAAATTATTGCACTCTTAAGTATAAAACATTTTCTTCAACTTCTTTTTGAACAGAAAAATTTCAAATAGAAAAATGAAAAGAAATTCAAATGGAATATTTGAAAAAACTTTGTGGGGTAACTGTATTTTGAGAATAGTTTCAGTTATTCATTCAGTTTACTGTCTAGTCTCACACATCATGTTTGTTGTTTGTTAGGGATCCTTTTATTTTGTTGTTTTCTTTTCAAAATTTATCGTTTTCGTTTCAACACTCCTCCGGTAAAAAGCCACCCAAAAATTCAATGTTTAGCTAACCAAAAAAAGGTAAGAAGAAGCAACTAAGAAGCTCGCTCTTGCAGTGACGGTGACTTAACGTGACGTGAATTATGTGACTGCAGCAGTACGAAACATAAGGGACAGCGCACGGTAATCATCTCATGATATCATATCCCAAGACTCTCTCCTCCTATCACTATCCATCTCATCACATTATCCAATGATGATGATACAGACTTTAGCAACAGTTTCGAGCGCAGTACCCCCACCTCCAGGATGGCCATACACGAGCAGATCGACAATTTGAACATCTGGTGGTTCCCACGCGACTTTTGCCAGTCACGTTTTGGGGAGTTCCAACAGAGTGGTACCAATTCCTGCACCCTGATCTCATTGATACTCGCCGATAAGGTAGCCAAGGCGGAGCGGTTCTATCATCGTGTGGCAGAGTTGCCACCACGCGGCTGGGAACTGTTCGGCAATGCTATGAACGATGGCAACAATGTCTATCACAATGTGATCACAGCACATACGCCGCTGGCCAGAAATCTGAACTTAAATATACCAGATGCAATATCGGCGATACGTTCACAGCACAAGATGAACTTTCGGCTGGAGGAGTGGTTCTACACCCACATGGAGGCCGATCCCAGTAATCCCATGTACAATCGCAACGTTGCCATGCAGCTCTCCCGGATCTTTCAGATAACATTGCAGGTCTTCCAGCAGGCGGGCACGACAAGTGGCCGGGACATGACATCGCATCTATTTGCGGCCATCATTGCCGACAGTCGCACAGTTATGATGACCTTTGACTTTCGTGCCTCGATTGTTGCCCTCTTTGATTCCCATCAACATGGCCGCGATGCGGGCGCCGTCTTTGCCCAATGCACCATACAGAACATGGATGACTTGCTCTTCTGGTTCATCAGCATGCTCCACAATGTCTATTCGAGTCGCCCGGCCCTCTTCGAGATATCGTTCCTCAGCTCACAGCCTGGGGTGGCCAAGCGAATACCACCTGCGATCAAGAAGGTTGCCAATGATATCAAAAAACCACAAAAGTTACATTAGCCACCATCCAAAAAATTGAAAGCGATCCTCAATTCCATCTACAGGCACATCATAGATGATGAGTATTCAAGTTTAGTGCTTTAAAAAGTATTGGGTAACAAAGTTGAAAGTTGAAAGCTACGAAGCACATACAAACAACCAAATTCCAAAAGACCAAACTAATAAATTCTCAAAAGCAATCTAGACAGAAACCATCAAATTCTTTTTACTATTTAAGCAGATACATTTTTATTAAGATGATGATTTTATCTGTTCGGAAGACTCGATATAAAACTCGATAAATCGGTATATTGATATAATTTTGATTTAAATTTCTAAATTTCCGTTTATTTTTTATACTCTTCTTCCTAAGTTGCATATTACATGTTATCTTATTGTTTCTCAATCCATTTAAGAAAATATCTAAAGGATATGTACTTTGTAACGGAGCTTTATTATAGTTGTCCAACAACAACAACAACAATCACAACCACAGCCACAACAACAACAATAGTATCAGAAACCCCGTAAGCGTGTCTTTTGTTGTGCTTTTCACAAAAGCTAATCAAAGTGAGTTAAATAAACACATAACGTAACCTATTAAGAACTTGGTACGTGACAACAATTTGAATATTTTTAATGTAAACAGAGAGCGAAATAATGCGCTAAACGGAGACCAATGGGTCTAAAAATAGAATTCACAATTCAAAGAAAATATGAGAGAAAAACAAATCGAGCAAAAACAAGAAATAGAAGACGAGGAAGAAGAAGAAGGTGGCGGCGGCGGCGACGACGACGACGACGACGAAGTAGCAGCGAAAAACAACTACAAAGTAAACTTTAAACCTAACGACAACAACGACGACGTGATAAAACGTTTAACGAAATCAAATAAAAATACAAATGCAAATACAAATGCAAATGCACACAGAGCGCAAATGGCAGCGTTGCCAGATACTGAGTGCAGAGAGAGCACTATAAGAGAGGGAGAGCGTAAGCGCTTCAGACAACAGAGCAGGAGACTGGAAGTTGTGTAACTTAACCAACAAAAACATCACGTAGCCACAACGTGCATTGGCCACTCACTCTCTCTCTCTCTCTCCCTCCCCCCAACCCCACGTCTTGTACCCTTGCACACACTCTCTTTATCTTTGCGCTGCTCTGACTTGGCGCAACAAGTTGCAAATGCATTGAGGCGTTTGCCTTTTGTTTTTATTGCTTTGCTTGCACTTAATGCAGTTAAAGTTGAAGTAGTTGCTGTTGCTCTTGTTGTTGTTGTTGTTGGCAGTCTAAAAATAAAGCTTGTGCACTAAAAATAGACACGACGGCACGCCATTGGATAAACTAACACGACATTACATATTTTTACAAACAAACATGATAAAACACACAAACAGATAGACAGACAGACAGACAGACATACAGGCTAAAACAACCGGGCAGTGGGCGGGCAATCGGGCGGACAGACAACTACAACTACAACAACATCGACTACAAATACGAGTACATTTAAAAATGCTGCGTGAGACGACGCCACAAATTCAACTGTCGACTGCCGGGTTGTCAGTCCGATCTGTCATTAATATGCATACGTACACACACACACACACATTTGAATATAGATTTAAATACTAAATTTTCGTATATTTGCGTCTGTGTGTGTGTTTGTGTTTGCTTAAAAGCCCTACATTAGCTACAGCTTAACGTTTAAAAACTACTTCCGCCTTTAAACTTGGCACAATTAATATTATCGATATTTTATCTTTTAAGTGATTGATAAAGAAACGTACTTTTATATTATTATCATACATTATTTAAATATATTTGAAACACGCTTTTCAGATTAAATTTGAAATTGTATCTTTCCTTTTTCTAATTTCAATTTGGTTGATACAAATCATACTTGCAGTTTATTTATTGCAGTTTACTTTCTAGGGTATTCACTAGTCGATTCTGTTGCTTGGCTGACAATTTTGTAGCTTTTACTCATGTACAACCTTTTTTTTTGTCCATTAAAACCACAAATTTAATTAAAAAGTCGCCTTTGAATACATTTTTGGAATATCAAATCAATTTTTTTTAAGAGTACAAATTTGATATACTTTTAATGACTTTTAGGCCTCCCGCAAAAAAAAAGTTAACCGCAAAAAGACTTAACTTAAAGTGCCCAGAAAAACAAATAAATAGTTTTAATACGCAATAAACAGTTTAGAATGTAGGTTAAAGTTGAATGAACTTCATTATCCTCTATCTTTCACACAAGTAAACTGATTGGAAAATTTTCAGTTAAGGACATCCATTGAGTGTCATCAATCATCAACAAGTCAACGCCCATCAGCAAACAGTCACGCCCACTCAGCCAGTTATAAAACGTTGTCAACATTTGACAGCCCCCTTAAGCATCTTTTTGACCACATTGATAAAAGGGTTCATAGGCCATTTGCTTAATGTTTCAAAATGTGGAAAATGCGAAACCACTTGAAGGGATTATCGAACCCAAGAGTGTGATTTGCAAACGATTTGTTGATTGAAATTAAAGGACTAAGGGACTAAAGTATAGTTAAAATTAACAGCTAGACATTTGCCTAAAGAAATAGATACTCGTTAAAACTACTCGGAGATAAAGGACTTGGTGTCAAATGGCGATGACAAATGACAAACGCCTTGGAATATTTACATACTCTGAAGGATATTGAGAGAGAATGCAGAAAAAATGTGACACGCTCTACTGTCGGGTCGAGTTGATTGCCTGCCCAGTGAATGACACAGGACACAGAGAGAGAGAGAGAAAGAATGAGCAAAGAAAAGAAGGGAAAACTTTAGTTCTAATACATTTAGCCTAATGCCTCAACGCTTGGCAGCCCATTCCGAACAACATTCAAATCAAATTACAAGGCAAACGAACTGTTCAACTGTTGCAAATGTGTCGTTGCCTCAAAAACCCCCTTCTCTCCCACCCTTAACGAACCCGTCCCTGATTATGATGCAATCGCTGGTCTTCGACAAAACGTTTCTCAATACTCAACTCCTGCACCTTTTTTTCCGCCAATCTCCGTTCTCCATTTGCACAATCAGTTGATTAGAATATTATTAAGAAGGCGTCACAAGATGATGATTTTGTTCCCCTTCAACAAAGCAAATGATGCACAACTAAGCTGAGTTGGTAAAGTTAACGATTAAAGTTAGCATATATTAAGTAAAGTTCTCTCAAATTAATTATTTAAGAATTGGCAGTAGAGAGAATTAGATGATATAAGCAACACTTCATTGATTAAAAAGCAATCAACTTGTATATATTTTATATATGTAAGTAAACTATTTTATTAATAACAACTAAGAATCTTGTAATACAAATATACCGCGTATTTGGCAGACTTACCATATTTCTTTTTAAATTTTTAGTAGTATTTTCTTTCAAGTGTTGTACTTGAATCTTGCATTGTAAGCAGGGAAAGATATTCGAAATTCTTTTCAGCATATTTACGCATTTTCTAAAATTGTTTAGCAAATTATTTTTAGAACTTTGTAAACATTTGTGGGAATATTTATAAATGTTTCTTGGTTTTGAAAATATTTATAAAGTGTGTGGGAAGTCGATGGGTTCGCACTGTCTAATTTGTTTACTACAAATTTTTTTTTAGCTTATAGACTCGGATTCTTAAGAGAAATTGTGTAAAAATTAAAAAAAATAAGTTCAATTTTTATTATATTTATTTAAAATAAATTCTGGTTCAATATACAATGCAATTTCATTTTTAAAAAATATGTATAAATTGTATGTTGGAAAATTCTATTACCTTTAGCGATGCAACTTAGCTGACAACTTCTCGAAACAATGTCAGCAATATGAGTACAATGCCAAGGCTGTTTATGAGTAGTGAATCGTTAGGGGTGTAGATGGGTAATGGGGTACAAAGGGGATAGTAGTAGCACATGTGTTGAGCACAACAAAATTTCGCTTTCAAACAACAATAAAGAAGGCGTCGTTGTGGCATGCCGCAGAGCTTTAACAACAACTGTTGCAACTTCAACTTCAGACCAACCATCGTCATCGTCATCATCAGAGGCAGAAATTGGCGCCGCGGCGTGTCGTCCCGTAAAAGGAGACACATGACAACGATGCGACGTTTTGGCATTTCAACGGGCTAAACGAGAGAAAAAGAGAAAGAGAGACAGAAACAGAGACTGAGGCGCAGAGTCATTCAGTTCATTCAGTCAACGAGTCTTTGAGCCTGGCCAAAACAGGCAAGCTGGCAAGCTGTCGCTCTGTGTGAAAGTGAAGGGCTCTGTAAACTGATTGATTGAGTGACTGACTAACTGACTGACTGAATGAATGACTAAATGAAAAATGAATGACTGACTGACTGGATGACTGAATGGCGCCTGCCCTTTGAGGTCGTTGCTAAAAATTTGTTGCATTTTGGAACAAAAAGTAAGCGAAAAAAATCTGAAACTGAAACTGAGCTCCATATCAAAGCATGCAAAGCACTGGCGTTTTCTTGTTGTTGTTGTTGCTGGTGTCAAAAAAACTGGATTTTCTAAAAATAGATCTGGATGGGGAAATACTTGTATGCGCGCCACATGTGCAACACAACGGCCGCCAAAAGGCATCAGAGCGACAAGTTATCACTCCCCTCCATATCCATATCCTTCCCTCTCCTCCTTTCTACCGTTGCCATCGCATTTGGAGAGTAGCCATCAGTCTTCTTAGGAGGCGTCTAGCATCCACAAAAAGGGTTCCAGATTCAAAACGCGCATATGGAACAGAACAAACAGGAAATACAATTTCCGCCCTTGCTCGGTCTATCACGAAAATTCGCAAGAGATTCAATTCAATTCGCATAGCAAATAAAGTGAGAGACAGAGCGAGAGAGTGCGACAAAGTAAGAGTGAGAGATAGACATATAGCGGGAATTGTAATATCAAGAAATTCTTGATTGAGCAATGATGTATTCGGAAATTCAAATATGTACAAAGCAAAGCAAAAATTCAACTCGAAATATTGTATAAACATAGAAAAAATGGAGTATATATGAGTTCTATACCTAAGGGATTTGAAAGGAAATAAGGTTGAATATTAACCTATTATGTTTCTACATTTTCCAATTAATGAAGCAAAGGAATTAAAGAGATTTAATCGCAGATTTTAAAAAACGTTATCAATGAATTAAACTAGTTGCAAAGTTGATAAGGAAAATGATTTGAGTCTCATAAATTTCTCCAACTTTAAACAAGAATATATAATAATTCCCTTGAATTAAAAAGAATTAATTTGAATTACAGAATATATATCTAATTTAATAATTCTCTAGAAAAGTAATATACTTATTAATTACACAATAAATACTTATTATTATTATTCTCTAAATATAGCAACAATATTATAAAAATATTTTACTCAATAAGTAGTTTGAAATCCTTTCTTTGCCTTCTATATAAGTTTGTTAGGTATTTGTCAATTCTTAACTACAAATTTAATTTCTCTTATCGCCAGTTTTAACTATTGAAATCCAATTTTAAATTACAGACAACGTTCTGTGTTTAATTACAAATATATCTCATATTCTTCACGTTTCGTTCATTCCTCTAATTTCTCACCCCATTTCGTTGTGTTTTGTTGTTTGTTGTTCGTTGTTCGTAGCCACGTGTAAACAACAAGAACTGTCACTTTACATAATCATTTAACGGTAAACATCGTAATAATGACATTTAACACACACACATAGACAGACAGAGGGACAGACAGACACAGAGAGAGAGAGAGAGAAACAGGCAGATAATAATACGAGCAGACTTATTTATTACGTATACGTCGCGTTGCACGAGTTTTGAAATTAGCTCGATTTAGTTTGGAATGCCGTTGGCAGGTCAGCCACAGAATAAACTTGACTTAAACGAAACGACTACGTAGTATATGTATTTGTATATGTATATGTGATGTACATATATTTATGTGCATAGCTAGACACTCTAGTTGGCATTACTAATATTAATAATAATACCAGTTAAACCACTTTGCGTGCAGTGGCAGACAACGAGGCAGCCAGACAGAAAGGCAACCAGGCAACCACCAGGCTGCAACCTGCCTGGGAACTAGTTAAAGCCATCCACAGCCAACACCAGGCCACCAGCCACCCAGTCTCACCCAAGTGGCCAACTTGGTGCCACCAGCAGTCGCACTAAATAGACTGCAGGAGAGTCGCTAAAGTCCGTCTCGACACTTTGGCTGCCATGCATCTTGGCCGGGTTGACTGTCTGTCTCTCAGTCTCTCACGGATGAAAGAGAAAACATTTCTAATGCGTTCATTCTCAGTCCCAGCAGCAGTTGATATTTGAGCTTTAGTTGCCATCCTCATGACACCCTATTATCATAAGCGTCGGGTTTGTTAAATTTATGTGAACATCCTTTGTAGAAACAAAGTTTAGCATTTTTGGTTTATTCATTAATTAATGTTAAAAAATTTAAATGTATCACATATCTTAATTTTACTTTTAAATCTTAATTTTACATAAAGATATATAATTTATATAATTATTTCTTAAATAATTTAATTCGAATTTACATATCCTATATACAATAGGCAATTACAGGGTATTTTCTAATCAAACACTCTCATTCACTACATCTTAACTCATTTTCATTTTGAAATACAAAGAGCAAATATAAATTTTGATGTAACACAGTAAACCATTCCTTTAATAATAAAAGAAAATAAACAAACTTGTGCTTAAACTAATTGAGAATTACAAATGAAAATGTTTAATTCTCTGACAGAATAGCAAATTAAGCTCAGCCCTAAAACAGACTATGCAAATGGATGTCCTTGAAGATAAGATTTGATACAGCATCTACAACTTTAACAACAATCGAAAACTAGTTAGTATGATCAACTTATTAATAAAACACGACGTCGACACATTGACTTTTTTGGCTCCAAGATCTTCTCCAGCCAACAAAACAGGCGACGTTGTAGTCCAAGGCCATTTAAAAATACATACAAGTACAGCTAAAAATAGCTTTTGGTTGAAAAAAAGGTACAAAAATATATATATTATACAACGGGCCAAGCGATTAAAATAAAGCGATATGCAAAGAGCAAAAAACAAAAAAGCAACGTCAACTTGTTCTCGTCCGTTTTATTTTTTATTTTTTGGAATAAAAATAATACTGTAATAGCTTTAGTTGGGCTATTAGCTCAACTACTATCTTATAATCTCTCTAAACTAGTCTATAAATAGAAATTCCATTTGCCGCGTTTAAGTTGGTTTAAGTTTATCAAAAACGACCTCGTTCTCTAGTTCGCTTCTCTAGCAACTGTAATTTTGGCATTGAAGAACCTTATTACATTATTCTTCAATAAGACTATTAAAATAAAATTGTGTTTCTCAGTAGAATAAAAAAATCAGCTGTCGCTGAAACTGTTTAAAGGGTATTTAATCTTCTGCTAGTCATTGATTTTATATATTCATGTACATATTAATAGGACAGAGAGAACATGGTGCTATAAAAATGGCGTCTGATTGCAGTCTCACCCAATAAACATAATCATTATGCAGGCAGGGGTTCGACTGCCTGGCAAATCGATCCAATTCTGTTCAGCAAAAACACAGAAAAAATTCGAGCGTAATAAATAAAAATTTATGGTTTAATGACTGCCAGCACTTGGCCTTAAACAATGCCAAATCGAACGACAACAACAACGATAATAACAACAACAAAAAAAGGGTGCAATGAATGTTGAATTACTGGGAATGTTCATACATGTCTGATAAAAAAAAACACTAGGAAAACGCAGAGACAGATATACAGAAAAAAGAGTGAGAGGAAGAGAGAGAGGAAGATAGAAAATATAATAATTGTGAATTGTCATCGTGACGAATTTAAATAATTTCTGTTCATAAAAAAGCTACAAATTTATAAAAATATTCATATCATAAATAAAATCAATAAAAATATGAGTAAATAAATGACAAGTCACAAAAGAGTATCTAATAGTTAAATAAGCGCTGTAAACAACATAATACCAATAACTTACTCGATACTTTTAGAATGCTGTTTATTATGAAAATCTTTAATCAATGCATAAAAATAGAAATGACTATTTCGAACTGTTACAATATCCCATATTTGTCGAATTTATCGAGACACAAATGATCGGCTTGGTAATAAATCTATAAAGACCTGTTTTGAGCTTTCACTTTTTGTAAGAATTTTGGTAAATGTTGATTTGTTCTGAACAAATCCGTTTAGGAGAAATCAATTAAATTCGTTTAAATAATACTTGAATGAATCTTTCTTTATTTGACTTCCATTTCAATTAATTACCGTCTTTTCCATTCACTTTATTTTAGTATATTCCCATTTTATTTATACGAAACAGTTGATTTAACTTAATCATTGCTCTCGATGATAATTAAACGAAATGCAGTCGAGCAATCAAATTTAAAGTTATGATGTTATGGATGATAAACTGTTCTCTCCTCTCTCTGAGGTCTGAGGTCAAGGTGTGCCCTGTGCCCTTTCAGTTGTTGTTGGTCGCGCCCTTTGTCATCTTGCGGCGACATTGATTGTTCCTAATTGGAAATGTGCTTCGACTGAAGGATCTAAGCACAAGGAGCGTAACATGGCCATAAAATAATTGCGCAGAAAGCGCCGACAAGTGTGGAATAAAAAGGGTTAATTGGTCTACACACACGCACACACACACACACACACACACAGAAAACGTCGACTGTTAAGTTGTCGGCTTTAGTTTATTTATTTTGTTATTAAATAATAAGACACAAATTAGTGCAATTTGTTTGCTTAACTCAGAAGGGGGCTTCCCACTTTATTCCTCTCGCCTTACGCACAAAGTTAATTAACCCCCCACGTAGATAGCGTAAAAAAATAAACAAAAAAACGTGTACGAAAGTGAGACCAAAAACAAGAACAATAGTAACAATAACAATAACAACAACAACATCAAATGTAGTATTAGTCATTGTCTGGCCACGCGACAACAGAGAATTCTCATTTTTCTTTATTTCTTCGGTCTTTCGTTGTTTCTTCATTTGGGAAAGCTAAAAGGCATTAATTAAAAGGGCTCAACGATTACCATAAGCACTTACCGGCTTCGCCCATAAAAACAAAGTAAAAGAGTGAAAAAATAACTAAAAAGAAAACCACGAGATGAGCTCAAAACGTGCCCAGCCACTGAGGCGGCAGTCACAAGCCGCAAACAAATTCAAATAACAATCCCAAAGTCAGCTTTAAACAAAAAACAAACCACAAAAAAACCACAAAGCACGCGGGGCAAGAAGGGAAACATAAAAGTGAAAAAAGAGGGAGAAAAAACTTTGACATTGTATGATAAATTGTTGGATTTTGTTGCTGTTGTTGTTAGTTTTTATTGATAGCCTCAATTTGAGCTTGCAAACCACCTGCCAAAAAACAGAAACATCAATTAATTGGAAACTACTCGTAGCCAAAAGAGCCTCGAGTGGTTCGGCGGGAAATAAACTGATTTTAATTGGATCTATTTCCATAAAATTTGCAGACAATTATCGCATAAATCTGAAGCCTTCAAAAGAGCTTTGTTATCGATAGGCAATTTGGTTATGACTAATTGGCCAACATAGTTCATCTAGTCAAAAAGTTCAAGCAATATTTGTTGGGAATTTGAAATATCTGTGAGTCGAACTCATTTTGAGAACAGTTTCTGTAGATTTTATTGCCCTAATTAGTTCTCGCGGACTTGAATTAGATTTTGAATTTAGTCCATTCTTTTTTAGCATTATTTAGAAGTTTTTAGTTTCAATTTAACCTATTTTAGTTTTTATGCTTTCATTAAGCTAAAAGTTGAAGCAAGGGCTATTCAAGCTAATTTACTTATTAAATCTCAATTCACTTTCAAAAATTCACTCACAAAAGAATAAATTCATTGAGACCACAACAGCAAGCGAATAATTTGAAACTAAATCTGAATCTGAATGGTCGAATTTCTTTAGATTCAAAAGCTTAGAGTCATTGCGGAAGCCATTCACCCCCGAGGGTATCTAAAGTCTAGACTCTAGACAGACACGTCGAGAGCCATTGAGAGATTGAAGCCGAATGAAAACCAACTTGGCATTGTCTGAGACTCGCTTATTAGCCAATCCAATTGTTATTTTGACGCTCTGTCATTGACGACGAAGTAAAATAGAAAAATATAAACAAAAAAATCATATTGAAGAATACAAAAATTGTTAAAAAGCAATTAAACGTCAAATGGCAGCACTTGAGGAGCTTTAAGAACGTTGCCAGTTCTTATAACTGGCATTTTCAAGTGATTATATTGTTAAATGTTATACAAGCACACACTCAAAAACAAGTTGTTGTTGTTGTGCATTGTTTGTCGACATGAATCGATTTGGTTATCTTGAGTCGAGTAATCAAGTGTTTCACATATGTTATTGTTGGCATTTGAAATTGATAGCATTTCAATTGTGAACAGCAGGCAGGCAGGCAAGCAGGCAAGTAGGCAGAGGGTGATTTCATTAATTAGCTTAAAACTCATACGAATATGATGAACAACTTGGCGCCAGCTCATCAATCAAAGGCGACAACTTGGCTAGCTCGAAAAACTTAGAATAGGCCCGCGATTACAATTTCTAATGCCTTTTGCGGTCATTAATCAGTCAATGAAAGTTTTTTTAAGCTCTAGGCTGCTTTTAAATAGCACCTTAAGCTTATTAAGCCAAACGTCGATTAGTTTCCTTTTATTAGCATTCATGAAATACTATAAATAATGTGAGAATAAACACTAATTCATGAATTCGACCAACACACAAAAGTTGACTATGAATTCTGCCTTTAAACTTAGTTCATCAAATAAATTTAAATTCATTGAGACTTCTGTCAGTTTGTGAATCATCGTGTGTTGTATTTGTCGTGCAAATTCAAGAATTTATGAATACTCAACCTAATTCTAAATCTCAAAATGTATAAGTCTCTCAACACTGAATTTCTGTACTCAGTCACATATTCAATATGTATTATCAATCGCCAAAGTTCGCTTTCTAATAAAACAAAATCATATGAGCTAGTATTTTCTTCTTTCTTCCATTATGATTCATAATATTATTATAGCCTCGGGACTGATGCTAATCGATGTAAAAATGTCGCTATTAATCTTAAAACTGTGTAACGTGTTGGTTTATTTTTAAAACAGCAACAAATATAGAAATAATAAAACCACAAGTCGCGCACCAAATTTATTGCTTCTACAAATGTAATCTTAAAATTATCATTAATTTATCATTCACAATAATAATAAATATAAGAAGAAAAAAATAGACATATCTTGCGGTTGTGGTTGTCTATATGTCGCGGCTCTAGCTCTATAAATAATACATATATATTATTGTTTATATAGTGATATATGTATGTATGTATGTCTATGTGACTATTATGCACATTGTGCGATGTTGAAATAAATGTGTGAATTAGTCGAGTCTCCGTTTCAGACTCAGTTCTCGTTTCTCAGCGCAATTCTCTCTTTTGTTTAGCTGTGGGCTGAACTGATCTTGATCTTTCATTAACACCAAGATCAAGCAAGAGCCTAAGATAATGCCATGTGAGTCGCATTATCTACTTCCGGCATCAAAATTTTTAATTTGAATCGTTTATCAAAACTACGCGTATGATTATGATGAATGCGCTTCACCTTTGCTTGCGATTTGGTTGTCAAACGCTGCGTTTACTTGATATTTAAAGTTAGCAACACGTATTCAATTGTTGCCTCTTTGGCATGACGCTTCTTGGCATTTTTCGCAAAACCGTTTTTACAGAAATTTCAGATTTCCAATGTTGTTTGGCAAAATGCCTGCGGCATGAAAACGAACACACAAAAACCAATGAATCAGCCTTTGAGGTTGCAACGTTGAGCGAGAGCGTTGAATAAGCGCATGATACGAAAATACCAAATACTGGTATTTACAATTACAATTACAATTACATTTGCATGTGAGAGTTGTGTAGGAAAGCCTAATACACGTGTCGTTCGATATATTGCGATTAAGTGCTTTAACAATTAGCAAAGTCAGAAAATTGATTTGGTTAAAAGCTGCCTAATGAGCTTGAGAATTTGTTAAAAAAAAAGTGTTGATGGAATAAAAAAAATACCGAAATTGTTTCAAATAAAAATTGAATTCGTTTTAAATACTATTTTTAACAATTTGTATTCTCGAATCTTTTTATATCTGGTAATTTTGGACATTTATTTGTGAATTTTTGTGACTTGTATCTTAAAGAAACTTAAAGCTGATATTTGTCAAGTTCAATTAATTTACCCCATGCGCGAAATCTCTACATTTAATTACACACACATGTTTGAAGTGCTCCCGCTTCCTCGTCCTTCCTTCCACCAACAATTGTTCTTTGCAATAAATATAATTAATTTATTTATTAACTTAAACAAACTGTCACAGACACAGAAACACACACACAAATAATTAAACAGCTGTAAAAATGCTTTATACTCACGCGATTTTTGTTTTGTATTTTGTTGTTGTTATTGCTGTGTGCTTGTTGTTGCTGTTGTTGTTTTAAAAACACAACAGCGACAACTTATGCAGTCGCTGCTCTTGAGAAAAATTCTCCTAATTGTTGCTTCTGTGCTTCCGCTTGTCGTTGTTGTTGCACTCGTTGTTGTTGCTCTTGCTTTAGCCAATTTTACGTTTAAACTTTTATAAAGTTTATTTTCTTGTTGCTGTTGTTATTTGGTTTTTTTTTATGCACGGCTGTTTACATTTATCCATAGCTGCAAAAACAAATGTTAATTTAAATTAACTACGAAATCGAATACGAATAAAAATAATGAATGCATATATTAAGTATACGTAGCATGTATTACGTATACGTAACGAATATTTAAATAATATTTAATATTTAAATTAAACAAATAATATCATTAAATTTATGCTGAAAGCGCCTGAAAATAACACTTGAAAGCTAGCAATATTCGTTCAAGTCATAATAATGTATAGGGAAATACCCTAGAATTTATTACCGCAGATCTTCATTGAATTTAGAAATTATAAAATTTTTTAAAAATTCATTTGTCATTACATGTATGTTCTATATAATAAAAGTTATGGCTACCAATTTTACAATCTAAGAAACAATTAGAGACAAAAGCTCATTTAGTAATAATTAAAATATACAATTACTAAATATTTCTTATGAATATAACAGAAAATTCTGTACAAAAAAAGTAAACACATAAGAAAAAATATTGCTTTTGCTGAGTATGGCAAATATTGTCTGCAATGTTGAATTAATGAATGACAGAAATAACAGCAATACTAAAACATAAATCAAAAACGTTGATAACATAACAAAAATATTAAAACAAATAATATTTTGCATATTTTTAACATAAATAAAAACATAATTATTCATAAATAAATAGCTAAGAGTTCAATCTAAAAGTCATAAAGTCGCTGTCTGATATAGTCTCTATCCTTAAGCTCTCTCTTTCTCATCATATTGTTTGTTCTTCTTTTTGTCTCTCTTGACTTCATTGCCCATTTTAATTCTATATAATTTTGAAATCTTTTTAAAGGATAAATGCAAATACCAGTCAGTCAATTGCAATTTTTACTACTGTTATCCCTCTTTCCTCTCCCTCATTCTTTGTTTTTTATATACTTTACAAAAAATCAAGAATATTAAAGCAGATACTTATTTTCTTAATATTTTATAAAGATTTTCTTACCATATTACTTTTGATTGAATTTAAAGTGGTTCTATAAATAAAA